>CABFWB010001122.1:141516-185136 GCA_902151455.1 Timema bartmani | reverse complement strand
TTCCGTTCAGAAATCTTACGAGTTTATAGAAAGAGAGAGAAAGTCTGTGCGGTGTGCCGTACCATTTATTTTTTAATAGTTTTTTGGTTTGTGTGTTATTTGCATTATAAATTATGTTCGGATATAAATTTGCCTTAAAAAATAATTGGTGCCCGCCGTACTGCCGTTAGTTTTGAATGTGCTCTAAGGTACAAAAAGGTTGGGGACCTCTGGCGTAGAGGATGGTGAGGACAAAATTAAGAAAAATTATATTCATTACACTCTGTCAAGGTTTGAAACCTAATTTACACTCTAATATCCAGTAAACTTGAATTTTACTCCACGTGCCTTATCAATACTAGCAATTTCCAAATCTAATTCAGTGGCCACATGATCTAAGGCGCTACTCTCACAAAAGACTAGACTGCCTATGGCAGGGAGATTAAGGTTTGAATCTCAGTCGGGTGTACTGATTATGTTTTTTTAAATTTTTTTCCACTGTACCTACACGCAAATATGGGTACACTTCATCCAAATATAGCCTCCCTAAATCCTAAAACTATTAGTGTAATCAGTATATAAGTGTATAACCCGAACGGGTAGTAAGACGTTGTGCTAGAAAAAATGAAAGAAAACACTATGACAGACCTAGAAAATACCTACATTGCAAACAAATACAAACAAATGTATTTTAAATCACTGTTGAATGCTTATTATAGCTATGTTGGAGAATAGTAAGCCCTTGTTTTGTGCGCCAAATCTTGTTACCCAATCGGGCTACCCGAATATCTACATTAGAAAGGATAGGGATATTGAAAAATAGTCCAACACCTTAGCTTAGCTTACAGCGTGTCTTTCATAGCGTTAAGTGTCTCGGGTTCTTTTCCTGGCAAGACCGAAAGTTTATCTAGTTGAAAAGTGAGTTTCCCTTTTCACAGTGATGAAATAACTACTGGGGTCTGGATGTTGTGTATTATATAAATTTAAATTAATGTATAAGTTATGGGCTTATAAAATCAGTCGGTTCACAAAGTTCAGGTAAAATTCCCCAAATAAATAAATGAAATCACAAGAAAACTAGAATTTAGATATAGCCGCGTTTGGGTGGATAAAAAGTGAATACTTTTTAATCACTGTTAAACTGGTTGAAATTTTAAACTCCTTTTATACCCGTCATCAGCAATACAGTCTATTACGATAATAATGATTTAGATCACTCAACTATAGAAGTGGAATATAGAAAGTTACTGCATGCTTTTACCTCCTGGCCTTTATTCAATAAAATCACTACTAATCATGAATACAAACCAAATATTAATAACGTTACAGACATGAAAATATATATTTATTATTTTTGTTATTATGGATGAAAAATAATGGATCTAAAGAAGAATTATTAATTTAATAATTCACATTAAATTATGCCTCACATTATTAAGTGTTCAAGAAATGAGATGTAACATAATTTGTCACTTGAATTATTATAAAAAAGTAGAATATATATCAGATTAAAAAACGGATATTATATATTTAAGAATTTGCTGAGTAGGGATATTTGTATAAAATACTATGAAAAATTTTTAAACATGTTTAAATGAAAAGTAAAATTGAAGTTAAGACAATAAAATAATATTCAAAAAATATAAGAACAAAAAAATTATATAATAGTTAAATTAATAAAATCGATATATAAATTATTAAATATTTTAATAATTAGATAGTTTTACACTAGGAAATATCAAAAATATACAATTGACATATGATGTTAAATAAAATTCTATGACCGATTTATTCGAAGCATAATTAATTGTGAAGGATTAAGTTAATAAATAATCTTTTAATTTATTATCAATAAAAATAATTTAAAATATCCTTATTAAAATTCTAAGGTTTAAAAAAAAGTAGGATTATGTATAATATATATATATATATATATATATATATATATATGCAAGGTTTCGTTACTTGCGTAAGCAGCAGTGCAACTTTTTTCTATTGCCCTGAGTTTTGGCTTACAGTTCCACACCACATGAAACCTATCGATTGGAAAACAACAAGATGTAAGATTGGTGACACACTAGAGGCAGCTAAAAGGAAAACAAAAATACATCAAATGACATCATGAGTCATTAATATCTCATTTTGACGTAATTAATTCATGTTGATCTACTTCACCTAGCCTTGAACAGATCAAACACATTACGTGACTGTAAAGTCAGATTGAGCTACAATATCTTAGTGAACCTTTAAAATAGGTGATTATTTCATAGATTGTCTATAGCCCCTACCCTATTTCGCGACTCAAGAAATGACACTTGTTCAAGCCAGTGTTGTTTTTTTCTACGTCTTACTACTTTTTTGTATACAATTCGTATTTTAATCACGCTAATGGTGTATGGATAAAGAATGTAGAAGTTAAAGGGGACGCACGGGCTTTTGTGTGGATAGAAATTAGAACAGATTTGAAAAAATAACAAACCAACCATCAGTTCACCCACGCGAGATGCGAGATGCGAACCCAAGCTTCCCTTACCTAAAAGCGAGAATGACACAAGCGCATTAATTTTGTATTCTTACTATTGCTATAAATGGTAGGTTTGGGTTCGCATCCCACTTGGGTGAACTGATGGGATTTTTTTTTTTAATATATCCTAATTTCTATACATATATTATGGTGGGAGGGAAATGCAACGTGAATGAGAGATTCTAGAACCTTTTTGAGGGTACTGACTGGTAAACCCAATGAAAAGTGATCATTGGGAAGGCCCAGACGCAGCTGGGAGGATAATATTAGTATTACCCTAAAAATATAGGGTGTAATGATTTGGAATGGATAGAACTTGCTGAAGATAGGGATATGGTGTAATGAGGTGGAATGGATAGAACTTGCTTAAGATAGGGATATGGTGTAATGAGGTGGAATGGATAGAACTTGCTCAAGATAGGGATAGGGTGTAATGAGGTGGAATGGATAGAACTTGCTCAAGATAGGGATAGGGTGTAATGAGTTGGAATTGATAGAACTTGCGCAATATATGGATAGGGTGTTATGAGGTGGAATGGATAGAACTTACTCAATATAGGAATAGGTGTAATGAGGTGGAATGGATAGAATTTGCTCAAGATAGAGATAGGGTGTAAAGAGGTAGAATGGATAGAACTTGCTTAAGATAGGGATATGGTGTAATGAGGTGGAATGGATAGAACTTGCTCAAGATGGGGTGTAGGGATATGGTGTAAAGAGTTGGCATGGATAGAACGAGATCAAGATATGTATAGGGTGTAATGAGGTGGAATGGATAGAACATGATCAGATATGGATAGGGTGTAATGAGTTGGAATTGATATAACTTGCTCAAGATATGGATAGGGTGTAATGAGTTGGAATTGATAGAACTTGCGCAATATATGGATAGGGTGTTATGAGGTGGAATGGATAGAACTTACTCAATATAGGAATAGGTTTAATGAGGTGGAATGGATAGAATTTGCTCAAGATAGGGATAGGGTGTAATGAAGTGGAATGGATAGAACTTTATCAAGTTATGGATAGGGTGTAATGAGGTGGAATGGATAGAACTTGCTCAAGATATGGATAGGTGGCGTACTTTGGTAATTGCGGCCATGAAATTTCGCGTTTTGATGCTATTGAGTAAGTAAGTAATGGGAACACATCCTTGCTTATTAACTTTAATTTCTTTAAATAATGAAATATTTGTCAAAAGAACCAATATTAACCTTATATTAAGACGTGATGCTAAAATAAATATATGTATATTTATATAAATATCTTAAACATTTAATCAGTCCTTAAGATAGTGGCTAGTAATTTCTCTACTGCTTTAATTACGATATGCTTGTATAAATAATATATTTTAAATCAGTTTTAACTTTTTGTTTGTATTGAAAGTGTTTAACACTTTTGCTGAAACATCTAACAGAAAACAAAGACATTGCGTGGGGCTTATCTTGCTTAGGAAAAATATTAATATATATTCTGAATATAACATGCTTGAAAACCAATTACATGGAGTGTCACTTCCCTATTAGGATAATTTATGGCAACTGCGTATTAGACATGTGAAATGAATGATAGGCAATATTGGCACATGACAAAAACACTAAATTTTAATTGAACTGTTGATGCAGTGTGTTGCAATATTTGTTTTAGGTACCATAAGGCTGTGTTGCCGACATCAAATAAGAATTCTTATCAACACTTTGGAGTGTGCTTTATTTATGTTATTTTATCTCTCACCTTTTTATCATTTATTACATATTGTATGCAAAGCGATAAAAAAATATTTTGCAACGACAGCTTGCACCTTTTAATGTTTACTTAGGTTTATCTATGATAAGGATGATATATGGATCATTAATATTATAAGCGTTTCGACGTAAAAAGTGATTTATGTACTAGGAAATAACGTGAAATTTGTAGCGATTTTTAAGAAAACCATATTTCTGTTAACAAATAAATAAATAAATTTTAATATATGTATATTGTTGGAATGAATATCACCAAATATTATATAATACAAATTTGTGTGTAAACCATTTTCAAAAATTTAATAAAATTATTATTTAAGCATGGCAATGATTTTTTTTAAGCACCGCGTCTTACTTTCCGTTCGGGATATACGCCTATGTACTAGTTACGCTAATGGTTTTAGGTATTAGGAGGGTTATATTTATATGAAGTGTATCAGCGTTTGCGTGGAGGAAGAATGGAAAACAATTTTGGAAAAACCCCCCTCAGTACATCCGATTGAGATTCGAACCTAAATCTCTCCATTATTGGCAGTCTAATCCACTGCGAGAGTATTGCTTTAGTCATGCGGCCACCGAAGTGAATGGCAACGAGATTAATTTGATATAAAATAGATTGACTCATTAAAAATATCATACATTTATATTACTGTTTCAGTATCCTATATATTGATGACTTTATCGATGTATTTCATTATTCGGAATGCGCTTAAAGGTTCGTGAACAAAATAAATTTGACAATTTTCTCCCTATTTTTACTAACTTAGACAATATTTTCCTACGCCGCTTTGGTGGCTGCTTGCTATAAATTGCAGGTGACCTGTCGGTCTAGAGGCAAGGTGTCGGACTTCTGTGCTGGGGGTCCGGGGTTCAATCTTCGGTCCCGGTACAGATTTATCTGATTGCCGAACCCTTCCTTCACCTCTGACAAGACGTGTATTAATCACAACTTGTGAATGTGAAGAATACCAGGCCTCCACCGTGGTTCGGATCCCACTTTAAACTGTAATTCCTCCATTTCATCTCACGATCACTCTACCATTACACATTAGCGTAAGTGCATACAAACTGAGCGGGTGGTAATAATCGGTGTTAAAAATAATAGTAATAATAGTAAAAATAACAATAATAATACTACTAATAATAATAATAATAATAATAATAACAGTAGAAAGTGCTATTCTCGCAGTGGACTATAGATTGTTGATGACGGGAAAATCAAGGTTCGAAAATCAATGTAGTGCCCTGATGGTGGTTTTTCTTAAATGGCTTTCCACTCTCTCTCCACGCAAATACGGGTACACTTCCTCTAAATATAGCTGATCTAATCCCTAAAACCATTAGCGTAGTGAATCCATAAGCTTTTAATCCAAACGGGTAGAAAGACGCATTGCTAATAAAATATATAGCCTATATATATGTTTCATACTTTTATTAGACTTTTCTGCTATTCTTAGACGATAAATGAAACGTCAAACAATAGGAAGGGTTTATTTTTTAAAAAAAGGTAAATATACAATTCATTTATATTCTTCTTATTAACTCTCTTTGCTTTGCTATATTTTCAAAAGTAAACACAATACCGAAGTTATAGTTTGCTCAGACTAAAAAAATAAAATATAGACTATCCAAAACAATCGATATCACGATATTATTTGATCGATGTATCTTAACTTTCGATGTTTGTATTACGATTTATTGAATGATATAAAAATTTGATATTTTAAGTAATTTTACATATAGGTTGCTATTGGGTCTAATATCGTTTACTCATGTGTAAATAGTTAAGTAAGCTACCATAATAATTATTATATGGACCTTTTTTAAATGGTAGAACTAACGCATTAATGTGTATTATACTTATATATCTACTCAAAATACATTCTGTTAAATTATGCATCTTTTGCAATAGATGTATTATCATAGGTGGAATTAGTTTGTAGGATGTGTGATTATATTATTTGTGTTTAGAAAGATAGCGTTAATTATTAGTCCAATATGCATAGATAAAACCAAGTTTTATGTATACGCAAATATTTATATTTTTTAACTTTTTGAAAACAAAAAGTAAAATATTGCGACCGTGAAAAAAAAATCTAACGTGAAATGTTGATGGATGTCGACGTCTCATGATCCCCCGAATCCTAAAAAGTGGTCTTTGAAATACCGTCTCTCTGTGTATCTGTTTAAACTTAAAATTAAGAGTATTTTAATAAGGGGTTAAAAGAGAGATATTGATTTTCTCATAATCGGCTCTAACGATTTAGATTAAAATTCGTATCTAGGCGTTGATTAAGATTAAAAATAAACTGTCTATTTTTATTTTTCCATGAAAATGAATTTTAGGATACTTTACAGAAGCTGAAATTTCCGTATCTCCGCAACTATTTGAGATACTAAATAACTTATCTTGCAAAATTGTAGTATTATTAAAAATAAAAAACTTTTATAGGAAATATTTTTTTTATAAAACCAACAGTTTCTGAGATATTGGCAAATATAATAATACAATTGTGTGTGCCTTAGTTGTAAAGAGATACTACTTAAGTTTTAACGCAATAATTATCCAATGCCATAGAGTAATTAAATATAAGTAAGTGTCTCAAAAAGTTTATATTATTTTTCCTTAAACCTCTTAGGAGAATTGTTTGAACAATAATTATCTATCTACATTTTAGACTCAATAGTCCATATTTAAATTTTTTTATTGGTCAAAATTTATAAATGAGGAATTTAATAGCAATGCGATCACATGAAGATGTGCAACACCTAATAAAATGTCGACATTTTAATACGAATTGTTGACCCTTGTGATCCCAAAATTGATCTTTTCTATAGGTCCAAACATACAAATGAAGACATTAATTCTTTAAAAATAAAATTATAAAATTTAAATCTATGACTCAAAAAATGTTTTACATAAGCATAGTGCAACTTTTGCTTTGGTTTGCTAGTGTATATAATTTAATTTCACATATATTACGAGTTTTGATTTAATATCTTCATTTTTAAACAATAGAGCCAGAAAGTACGTGCGGAGTTCGGTACCATTTATTTTCTAAATTGATGCTTATTCATACAAATAGTGTTAAAGCTGGTAATGCCTATTTAAGATCCACTAATCAATTTTCTTAAATTTAACTTAAAATAACTTCATATTTAGCGTAGTTAAGAAAACATTTGATTGATTATATAGGCCGTATAAATACTTCATAGCGTATTCCCAAAATTAAACCATAACGATTGAACGGCCACTTTATGTTGGCTAAGATAGTGCCAAATTCTGGGGATACAAAGTGTCATGTAGCCATTACAATGAACCCTCAGGGCATTATTCTCAGTTTTATAAGCCAGACCCACTACTTTTTCTTTCAAGTAACTTCGTATTTAATTATACCTACATATATATTTATTTTATTTAAAATAATGGATGTATGCATAGCTGTACATACAGTATGTATCAGAATAGGTGTTAAAAATTTACAGGAATTGTAGTTGAGCCTAAAGGGAGAACCTTTAAATAGAAAATCATGTCCGGAAATACCACCTTATGTCAATAAACGGTGACAGTAGCGAGCAGGGGAGGTAGGCAACTGATCAATAATAAAGCACGTGCCTACGTATCATGTATCCACAAAGGTCATTGAAGATAGCTGGAGTGTTCTTGATGTTTTCTAAGGCTGCACCAATTCTAGCCTCAAGCTGGTTTCTGTTTTCCAACTGAATCTCGTCCACGTGTGTTTTACGTGACCCCAAACGTAGAAGTCCAAAGGCGATAAGTCAGGGGAGCGGGGTGTCCAGGCAATGAGACCTTTCCGGCCAATCCACTAGTTCTCCCGTGCATCAGATGCATGTCTGCCTGCTCCAAAAATGTGTAACCTGCCATTGTGGGTGGTTGTTATCGTGCGAATCTGAACGCCGCATGCCTAACACGCGCAATTTACACCTGCAGCAACTCAGCGTCAAACGGGGGAGTGTTCTTACAGCTTACATCTCCAGGTGGAACGCCAGACTCATGCTTTTAGCTATTATACTGATCAGTTGCCTACCTCTCCTGCTCGATACAGTCACTGTTTTTCGGCTTAAGGGGACATTTCCGGACATGAGTTTCCTAACTAAAGGTGTTCCCTTTTGGCTCATCAAAAACCCCTGTAAATTTGTAACACTCTGATACACCTCGTATATACAAATATGTATTTATATATATATATAGGGTTTGTCAAAATTATGTTAGGACTTTTTTGAAATGAATTTTTAAATTTTATTTTATTCTTTCTCCTTGATATAATGGGATATATATTAATGCCGGATTCACACATGAAGCTACGCTACGCTATGCTATGCTATGCCTTGCTGCGCTATACTATGTTTTGAGATCGCTAGCCAAATATTTAAACGAACACGTCCACACATCACGCTATGCTGTACTATGCTATGCCATTCTAAGCTAAGCTACGCGAGCGAAATCATGGACTAGGCAATTTTTACATTCCACTCACGCTACGTTTTGTGCTGCGCATGCGCACAATGGACAGACCCACATAAGGCCATGCTGTATTGAAGACTTCAAATACTCTACTAAACCTTCCAAAGTATAGCGTAGTACAGCTCACTGTGTGAAACATACGAGAAAAAATGTCGCACAGCATAGTGTAGCGTAGCATAGCATAGCATATTGTAGCTTTATGTGTGAATCCAGCATAACGCTAGGAGAAAAAAGTGTTGTGGCAAGCTTAATGGAAGTGTTTTGTTCTCTAGCCATTGTCCACAGGAAGTTCCAAAAAGCATTTTAACAACACCCACCAAGCCGTATAACGATTAATTATCGTATATAAGAAAAGTTTGTTCAGATTGTCTCATCAGCAGACAACTACAATTTAAATTTCGCATGTCCCAGAATAATTAGAAGTGAAATTAGCATCGGTGCTGTTCAGCAATTGATTTTATATAGTCCAAGACAGTCCACCTAACAATGCAGTTCCGAAACAGGAATTTCATAGTAAACTGCTCTGTGAATTTTAAAGCAGGACATCTTAATGCATCCGTAACATTTTCAACTCGTATAAGCATTGGCAGAAGTTCTAAAACGTGTTCGTATATAATGCTGCCAGTTTTTAACTGAAATGACAAACATCTAATCAGACGTTGTTTATCTGATGGCGGTCACTGATGAAGCCAGTTTTAACATTACCGGTCATCTGAACTGACACAACACAATCTTTTGGGATACCAAAAATCTACGAGTAATTCATAAGCACGAACGTGCCTCCCCAAAAGTTGAATGTTTGTTGTGCTGATACCACCGTTGGTATAATTGAACCTTTCTTTACTGACACGCCAACAGTGAATTCAGACTCCAACTTGCATATGTTGCAGTATTATGACATCGATGATCTTCCACTGATAAAACTCATGTGGGGTATTTTCAACAGTACGGTGCACATGTGCTTTTTGGTCGTAGTGTTCGTGATTTTCTATATAACATTTTAACGAAAATGGATAGAAAGATTTATAATTTTGCAAAGACCTCCATTCTCCAGTGATCTGATGCCCTCTAACTTCTGGTGGTAGGATATGGTGAAAGATAAAGTATACAACACGAAAGTTTGGAATATCAATAAACCCAAGGAAAGAACTAGGAATGTGGTAACATCTATTCCCAGATAACTCAGCGTCATGGTGTTAAATTCTATTTTCAATTGTTTTCTATTGTGTGGTAATGAAATTGGATGACAAGTTGATAATTTACATACATAATATTCCCCATACAATACAATAAATAATTATTTGTTTACAATAAATGTGTTTCCATGTAAGTTTTAACATAATTTTGACACAAACTCTATATTTATATGCACATATGTCACATAGGAAAACAAATTCAATACACCTGACTGAAAATACAACAAAGAAACACAGACCTTCTATGAACTCATGCCGGGATCACGATCAATTTAAACTTAACTTAACGTAACTTAACGTAACTTAACGTAAATAACCTCCTTGTGTGTTTAAATGGAAGCGATCACGATGCACTTAACTTAACGTTGACTTCCAGTTAATTTAACGTAAGAGATGTCCTGGGAGGTCTTTTACTTTGCTTTACGTTACTTGTAGGGTATCACGTGATCTAGCCAGCCAATCACTATGCGAGTGACGTCAACAGGGCTATTTAGTAATTCATTTGTTGGTATTATGACCAATGTTTATTCTTTAGCGTAAGTTCTAGTGATCAGACATTGAAACAAAATAATTACACTAAAATAGGAAAGCTAAATTATTCAAAAAAGTTTTCTAATATATATTTATTATATCGATTGAAAAATGTAAACATTCACAGATNATCGATTGAAAAATGTAAACATTCACAGATCATCACTATACAACTAATAAAAATCACAGATCATACTCGAGAATGAAGATGTTTGGCTCGAGTTGTTACGTTAAGTTACGTGAATCGTGATCACACATACGTTAAGTTAACTTTAAGTTACTTTAAGTGAACGTTACGTTAAGTTAACGCTAAGTTGATCGTGATCCTGGCATCAAGCGTCAAAAACAGTAAGTTGCTGCAAAGTATTTGTTAATAGATGCACATATTAGGTAAATTGCTTAATGCTTTAGTACAATAGACTTAAAATTCATTTTAAATTCTCAACCAGAATAGAGTATACATGAATGGCTTTAGCCATTTCCTTTTATTAGTATTACTAAGAAAATATAAATCATGTTTGGGTTTTAAATTTCTATTATTTTGCAAACAATTAATCTTTATTGACATTTTGTTTGACGTAATCAGTCCTATGGTATATTATTCAAACCTTCTGGTTACCAACCTCGGGATGTCGGGTTCAATTCCTTGCCGGTAGGGGAATTATTTCAACGGTCACCAGTATCTGGTAAATTTTGCTTAAGTCAGGTTAAGAGTTTATCCTGGTTTCACACCCTCATATACATAATCACCATCACCACACATCAAGATGACATGGACGGTGTCTCCTCAGAAATAATGCACAATTATTACATTCGGGCGTCGCCTAGCTAACGGTACATTAGTACTGGCTAATCTTCCCACAAGCTGGGCTACTAGTGATGTAACCCAGACATGCATACACAACAAAATAAAATCTGCCTTAATGTTCAAATATATTATTTTTCCTTGTTTTTGTTATTTTCACATTCATTTGGATTTATATATATATATATATATATATGTATTTATATGAGTATATATATATATATATATAAATATATACGTATTTATATAAGTATCAAAAGTATTATATCTAATTTTAAAATAATTAGTACTTATATAAATAGGAAAACGTTAAAACACAATGAGAATATTAAAATTTGTTCGGGAAAAAGGCGGTATTGTTATAGTTTCTGTAAACATATGACAAAGCTTGGCAGTGAATATCTCCATTAGGATACCTTAGCTATTATGAAGAATTATTATTATTTAATCACCTTAGATGTAATACTAAATTCAGAGTCTGAAAATATCACATTTATAATAATAAAAACGGATACACCCAAATGACGGTTTCATATATTCAATCAAGCTAAATTAAGTGACTGCAGTACACCTGCGTCTATCCTAGGATATGATTGAACCGATTCGAGGATAAATTAGATCATTTGTCATTGCTATTTTAGATAGATATTCTAGTGACTTAAGGGGATTGCCTAAAAAATATCAGAACCATGTGAAATGATGAATAGTTCAATCTGTTTCATATTGTCTCACTTTTGCTAGAAGGACACAGCCAAATATTCTAGACATTTTTTTTTTTTCCGATATTTAATGTGCACTTTCTGACAAGATTGATTATAATAGTACATGACTTATACACTTACTCAAATCTAGAACAACCACAACACCCAACCCCCGGCTGTTAGTGTTTCACTATGAAAGGATAGTCCCACATTTCAACAGTGATACATTTTTCGGCCCTGAGGAATCGAGCCCGGGACCCTAAGACAAGTAGACATATATGCTACCAACTGAGCTAAGTGCAGGAAAGTATTTATAAAACAGTTTATTAAATGTTCATAAGAAATATTATATTGATTAAATAGGTAATGTATCTGATTTAATTTGTCTCACTAATACTTTTGACTGTGAGCAAAAAAATAAATAAATAAAACCATGGGATGCTTTAAATCTATTATTTAACTAAGTATCATCTGGTGTTTTAGCTAACTTAGTAGATTGTCTAACAAAACGAATAATACCAGCTAAGATGTTATCAACGGTTAATAATGTTTATTATAGAATTGAGACTGCTTGCGTTAGTACAAAATAATAAATTAATTGTTTTCACTCTAGATAATAAGTTTTTATCATACAATAATTAATAAAGAGTAGTTTTAATAAACTCAGAATTAAAACATACTAATATAAACCTATTTAGAATTTATTAATCAAAGTAAAAAGAGACGTAGGCTATAAAACTACTCTTAATTCGTATATTTGACTCTTAAGTTAATTTTCGAAATATTTATCGTTTGTATATTATTTAGACCTCTTATATATTTGTGTTTCATCTCTTCTGGCTATTTAAGAGTTTGTCAGAATTGCTAAAGAGGTAAGTTTTTCCGTAAATTTACTAAAAGGAAAATGATAGAATATCTTGCTTTATAACTTATTTGAGGTACTTGACGTGCACTTTCTAATCCGACTCATTGTATCAGAACACGACTTAAAAATTAAATTAGATATAGAACCGACGCAATAACACGTTAATTTATAATTTTGAACCGACACAATAACACGTTAATTTATAATTTTGTAAGTGGAAACCCGAATTTTGTCAATGATTAAATTTTCATTTTGCCAGGAATAGAATCCGGAACCCTTATCTCAGTAGATAAACAAGCTACTGACTGAAATAAGATATCGGACTTACTTTAGAAAAATATTGGATCTTATTCAGCTGAATTTAAGGTTTGTTACTTAGTTATTTCTAAAAGTTTTAAAACCGCTGGTAACTTAATGTAGAGGCAATTGTATCATACTTGTACCTTTTATACTCCCGTGAGAAGGACATCAACCCGTCATGAGCGTCTTGCACTTTCTAAGACCATCGTTAATTTTGAAACCACTGAGAGTAGTTTTAATTATTGTGCTTCACCTGAATGTTATAAATTACAAAAACCATCTAATTACAACATGCCTATTGTTAACAGACCATTAGGCCTAGGAATTATTTGTGAAATGTGCTAATATGGTCAAACAAAAGTGTAAAGGACATTTGTTTGGTTCCAAGTAGTGCTGAAAACCATTAATATAATAATTATTTCAACAATTTTTTTAAAAATATTTACTATTTTAGGGCTTACCAGGCATACTGTCCTAGTTAGTTTGTAAGCCGATTATTTATTTTTATTTGTAAGTTACTTATGTAGTGTAGGTAATATCACTAATTACAATTAAGTAAATCATCCAATTTACTCCCACTTACTACCAGTAATGTGCTATTAAAAGTAAAATAATCAAACTTATCAATTATTTTGAAAATAATAGGGAAATACGTTTGACAAAAAATGTCTTGGTTCTCGTTTCTAAATCCCAAATTGTTCTTGAATGGTTTATTATATTTTACAAGAAGGAATGTAGAAAGCCAATATGTGTGCTATACATCAGAACTTAGTTAATCTATAATCCGTATTCCAATATGTTTATTGAGTTAAATATTGGAAATGCCAAAAGTTCACAATCATTTTGTCTCTTTTTACTTTCTCGCTATCTCACAGATAGATAAATTATTGTGATCGTCAAAATAAATCGTAGTGAGCTCCGCACGGACTTTCTCTCTCTATTGTTTAAAAATGGATATATTTACACAAAACTCGTAATATATGTGAAATAAAATAACCCACTACCAAACCCAAGCATAAATTGCACTATGATTACGTTTAACATTTGTTGAGGACCGTATTTAGATTTTATAATTTTATTTTTACAGAATTATGTCCTCGTTTGTATGTTTGGACCAATAAAAAAGATCGATATTGGGTACACATTGGTCAACACTTCGTATTAAAATTTCGACTTCCAGTGAACATTTTAACATTTTATTAAGTGTTGCACATCTTCGGGTCATCGCATTGCTATTAAATTTCTCATTTATAAATTTTGACCAATAAAATATATTTTTATTGACTTGAGTTTATAATAAAGGAGATATCTAAATGTTATAAAAACATTTATCTTAAGAGGTTAAAGAAAGAATAGCACAAACTTTTTGAGAGACTTGTATTTAATTATTCTATGGCATTAGATAATTATTGCATTAAAATTTAAGTAGTATCTCTCCACAAATAAAGCTCAAAAAATTGTATTGATATATTGCCAATATCTCATAAACTACTAATTTTATAAAAATATATTTCAAGTAAAAGTATTTTATTTTTAATAGTACTACAATTTTGCATTGATATGTTATTTAGAATCTCTAATAGTTGCCAAGATAATGAAATTTCCGCTTCTGTAAAGCTCCCTAAATTTCATTTTCATAGGGAAATGAAATTAGCCATTTTATTTATATTCTTAATCACCTCCTGGATACGAATTTTAATCAAGATCGTTAGTGCCGATTTTGAGAAAAACGATTTTTCAGTTTTCGTTTATTACTAAACTACTCTTAATTTTAGGGTTAAAAAGGCACACAGACAAACGTCTTTGCAAAAACAACTTTTTAGTGTTTGAGAGGTCGACATTTATCAACATTTCGGGTTAGATTTTTCTTACGGCAACAATATTTTACCTTTATTTCAAAAAGTTTATATATATATATATTTGCGTATAGCTTGAAAGTTATTAATTTATAAAAATATGTTTCGATTAAACCATTTGTATTATAAATAGGCCTTCATATTTGCAATGATAAGTAATTTCATTTCTCAAATATTTTCGTAGCTATGGAAAAATATGAGAATTTACGCATCAGACCGAACCCTTAAAATCATTTTGCAAAAATATTGAGAGTATCCATTTTGTTTGTAATATTTATTAATGTTTTAAAATGAAATTAAATCAGAATTATTAATGCCAATTTTAAGTAAATCGATTTTTTCTCTTTTTACCCATCAGTAAACTACCCTTAGTTTTAGGGTTAGATATCCAATTCCAAAATCCCTCCGGGGCAACCTTATGAAAACCCTAGATACCGAGTTTCAGCCCGATCGGTAAGATATTTTAGACTCTAGGGGAGGTAGAAATAGACAGACAGACGGAAATTAAAAAAATACATTTTAGGATTCAGGGGGGTCATGAAACGACGAGATTCATCAAAATCTTGAGTTCGATTTTTTGACAATCACAATACTTTCTCACTTTTTATACCTGTAAGATAGCGAGAAAGTAAAAATCGAACTCAAGATTTTAATGAATGTCGACGTTTCTTGACACCCCGAATCCAAAAAAGTTGTATTTTACTTTCCGTCTGTCTATCTATCCGCTGTCTGTATGTCCGTCTGTCTGTCCG
Organism: Timema bartmani; assembly: GCA_902151455.1. Classification (NCBI taxonomy): domain Eukaryota; kingdom Metazoa; phylum Arthropoda; class Insecta; order Phasmatodea; family Timematidae; genus Timema; species Timema bartmani. The sequence goes on along the minus strand of CABFWB010001122.1, from coordinate 169,396 downwards.
TCTATTTGTTTGTACCTCGGACTAGAGCCTAAACTATTTTACCGATCTGGCTAAAACTTGTTATCTAGGGTTTTTATAGGGCTGACCCGAGGGATTTTTGGAATTGGATATCCAACCCTAAAATTAAGGGTAGTTTACTATGAGGGCTAAAAGAGAAAAATCGATTTTCTCAAAATCAGCTGTATCGATTTTGATTAAAATGCGCATCCAGGCGTTGATTATAATTAAAATTTCTATTTTCATTTTCCCATGAAAATGACTTTTAGGCTAATTTACAAAAGCGGAAATTCCCATATCAACGCAACTATTTGAGATATTAAATAACTTATCATTGCAAGATTGTAGTACTATTAAAAATATATAACTTTTGGTGGAAATATATTTTTATAAAACCAACCGTTTCTGAGATATTTGCAAATATATTAATACAATTTTGTGAGCTTTAGTTTTATAGAAATACTACTTAAGTTTTAACGCATCGATCCTTTTTATTGGTTGAAACCTACATATGAGTACATTAATTATTTAAAAATAAATTTACAAAACTTAAAACTGGTACTCAAAAAAAATTTGCCTAAGTAAAGTGTAATTAATGCTTGGGTTTCCAGTGTATATTATTTAGTTACACATATATTACGAACTTTGAATACATTTCTCCATTTTTAAACAACAGAGCAAGAAAGTCCCTGTGGAGCTCCATACCATATATTATAGGTCTAAGTTCTAGAATTGTATTTTTGAAGAAAATTCGTACTTTGGGCTACTCAACTGAGATGAATTTCAATATAAATTGTATGATAATAGACATAGCGGATACACATTATTGGACGTATTTATTGCAATTTTCGAACTTTGGAGTTTTTTCATTCTCTATAAAACTAGCTTGTACAGGGCAAACATATTTTGACTTCATGATGAAAGTCAACCAAATTCATTTTTTTTAACGGGTGTAATTCTTCTCATTCATAGAATATAAACTTTTATAGAGCTTTAAACAGAAATTTAAGAAGTATAACGCGTTTATTGACCCACATATGCGCAAGTGAACTTGGAGAATAGATCATAAAATAATTGAATTACTTTGAATCAAAGTGTTAATACTTTGAAATATAAAAGCTTAATGCACAAAATTATCAAAACAAATATTATAACTGCACTTTTAAAAAAAAATCTGTCCGGGAATGGAAAATATTTAAAAAATATAAATTTTTCTAACCAGTACTGACAAAATTCAACAATCACATAGCATCAGGTATATATCTCAAATTTAGTCAGGCCACGAATTATTTAGTGTCCAATAGAATGTAGGGCACACAGATTATAGGCTACCCCTAAGGGAAAGCTTTGAAATCCAAGGGGGTGGGGGAATGATCATCACCCCATAAATATTTGAGGGGTTTCTACGTAAAATGTTATTAAACGTTAACATTGTTATCTCCGTTATGGTTATATCCCTTTTCTTGCAAGAAAATAAGATTGAAACGTGATAAAAACGACGTGTATGTAATAAAGTTTTCACAGTAAAGTCCCAAATACCATCCATTGATTTGTTAAGTGAAGTTTTACCAAGCTATATTCAATACCATTATGGATGAATTATAGTAAGCTATATAATAAGGAGGTTGTGCTTTAGCCAAAGGTGCTTAAAGCAAAGCATTATAGTAAGGAAAGAGTAAAACATGTTAAAAATAAATATAAGTGTGGATGTAACCTTTGTCTAACTTGTAAGATAGCAACCTTACCTTGCATTATTCCACTGTGGTAAGCTATTAAAGTGAGGATCCATCAAGGTAAGACTGATATATTTTAGAGAAAATTAAGTGTACGTCAAAATAAATATATGTATTTAAACATAGCCATAGCTATATGTTATGGTCATAGAAACAATTTACTAATACTTAATTTCTAAGTGACTTGTTGAATTCTAATTTTTATAAATAAGAGTACTGAGTATATTAATACGCCATAAATAAACTTTTATATTGAACTTAAGTGAGCATAGATTTAAGGTGGAAGTTTTCCTTTTCTTTTAGAATAAATGATATTTGAATAAATAAATTTCTAATATACACTTTGAATTTAATAGAAAGCACGTTAATTAAAAGCTAGAAAATTATGTTGTTGTATTGATGGGGAAAAAAAAAGTAAAATGGCATTTACATTCCTAGCCCGTTTAATTAATCATGTAAAGAAAAATTATACAGAAATCAATAAGAAAGATTTACAGGAAGATTTTGATAACTTTTACAAGAACTTAATATAATGAATAAGTCAAATCAAATATATTTATTGAAAGCCAAATTTTAGTGATATTCAATCAATTTTGGTGTTCATAAGTGTGCTTCCTATTAAAAATAATGTTTTAGTTCACCAACTTTGGCTACGTCCTGTTTTATTTTAAATTGTTAATAGTTCATGGATGCACTGTGAGTTGATATGCAACTTTCAGGAACTTTTGGCTACTTAACCTATTCGAAAATGTTATATTCATCTATGTCGTGTAAATTGCGAGTGCTCGTGGGGTCCAGGGGTATCAGGTTTACAAGAAACTGGATTGAAGGTGAGATCAAAATTCGTATCTTAGCATTAGTTTGGTTCTCCACATATGATTTGTCACAGTGAATTTTACGTCCATCTCCACGCTAATGAAAGTGAAATTCCTCCATAAAACTTTACTCTTCCATTTATTTTATATTAAACTTTTTGTGATTAACGTATTCATAGAACCTATTCAAATTAAATATAAATTAATAAAGGTATAGGAGAATACTAAACGTTTTATTTCTTTAATTTTTAATTCAAATCCTTTTAATAAATATTCATACTTGTGTTGAAATGTTGTTACCATTTTATCAATCAAGAACCCAATAAACTTATTTATGGACTTCCATACTTTGACAACAAGTATCCAATAAAGCGAACAAATTTAATAAAGAGAATTTCATTCCCTAATTTTGGTTTTCAGCTAAATTTTCTTGTAGAATACCATAATTCAATGATGACAATTTTGTATGTTTCTCCAAATATTGGCAAGATTATATCAAATCTTAGGTGATGAGATTATTACATACTTACAAATAATATATGAAGCCATTTTTTATAAGAATTTAAAATGTACCAGACAAAGACGGAGCTTGATAGAAATTAAAATATAGCCACTGGTCACGTAGTTGAAGGCGTCCGTCTGACAATGTTATTTTTTAGGGTTCATATGTAACATGTTAAAATTTCGTTCGAAATGCATCCATGTGTTCAAAAGTAATGTGACACAGACACACTAACACTCAGACACATGGTTGTCTTTTTGTACATATGAATTCATGTAAATACCTTAATATACACTTATTTAATATTAATTGGTCATCAATGAGACATTAAATTAATAAAAAAAAAATGTTTTATATTTGGATCCAAGTCAACTCTAACACTTAAGATTATTTAAACATAGGTCTCTTTGAACTGTAAAAGCACAATTTATTGTTATTCCCTCTAATCATTTTTAAGAACTTTAAAATGTGTATCCTACAAACATTAATGATATTAATACAATTAAATATAAGGAAATGACCATGCAATATTCTGGATAAAGAAGGAGCACAAATGGATATTTAAAATAAATGGTATGGAACTCCGCATAGAATTTCTCTCTTCATTGTCTAAAAATTTAGATATTTACTCAAAACCCGTAGAATATGTGAAAATAAATAATATAGCATAGCAAATTTGAGCACAAATCTCGCTATACCACGTAAAACATTTGTTGACTCCAGATTTGAAATTTTACAATTTTATTTTTAAAGCATTAAAGTCCTTAATTGTATATTTGAACCAATAAAAACGATCAATATTGGGTCCACAAGGCTCAAAACTTCGTATCAAAATTTTGAATTCCAGTTAAAATTTTCGAAATTTTATTAGGTGCTGCACATTTTCAGATTATCGAATTGCTATTAAATTCCTCATTTATAATTTTTGACCATTAAAAAAGGTTAATATTGACAATTGAGTCTAAAATTATAGAGATAAATTATTGCTGTAAATACCTTTTCCCTAAGAGGTTAAAGGAAAAAGAACATCAATTTTTTTAGAGACTTACTAATATTTAATTAATCTATGGAATTAGAGAATTATTGCGTTAAAACATAAGTATTATCTCTTTAAAACTATCTCACAAAATTGTTTTTATATAGATGCCAATATCTCAGAAACAATTGGTTTTATAAAAATTAATTTGAGATAAAAAAAAATTTATTTTGAATAGTAATACAATTTTGCAATGATAAGTTATTTGGTATCTCATATAGTTGCGGAGATATGGTAATTTCAACTTCTGCAAGGTATTCTAAAAGTCATTTTCATGGGGAAATGAAAATAGCCATTTTATTTATAATTTTAATCAAAGCATAGATCCAAATTTTAATCAAATTCATTAGAGCCGATTTTGAAAAAAAGTTATTTTCTCTTTTCATCCCTTAGTAAATTACTCTTAATTTTAGGATTAGACAGACACACAGATAGACTAAATAGAAAAAACCACTTTTTATGTTTGGAGGTTCATGAAATGTCGAAATACATCAACATCTCTGTTTAGATTACTTTTACTGTTGAACTTAAATGTTCGAAAAGTTAAAAAAATATATATATATATATTTGCATATAGCTTGAAACTTATTGGTTTTATAATAATATGTTTCAAATAAAAGATTTTTACTATAAATAGACATACATATTTTCAATGACAAGTAATTTCATATTTAAAGAGTTACGGAGATAAAATAAAAAATGAGAATTTACACTACATACCGGAACGTTTAAAGTTATGTTGACAAAAAGTTGAGAGTAGCCATTTTGTTTGCAATATAAATGAATGTAAAGAAATGAGATTTAATCAAAATCGTAAGAGCTGATTTTGATAAAATCGATTTTTTTCTTTTCGCCCTTTAGTAAACTACCCTTAATTTTAGGGTTCGATATCCAATTACAAAAAAACCCTTAGGGTAACCTTATGAAAACCCTAGATATCAAGCTTTATCCCGATAGGTAAAAGAGTTTAGGGTCTATTCCAAGGTACAGACAAACAGATCGACAGACAGATTGACAGAAAGACCAATGAAAATTCAAAAACCACCTTTTCAGATTCGATAGATCATGCATGACATGTTGAAATTCATCAAAAGCGCGAGTTTGATTTATTTGACAATCACAATACTTTATCTACCTGTAAGATAGCGAGAAAGTAAAAAGATTCCTTGCACCTCATTGTCTCTTTAAAGGCCAATGGAGTAATAGAGTCAGGCATAATATCTATTATTCAAACTTAGCAAATATTTTTACTACTTTTCCACAACACAGAAATAGTTATACAATTTATTTTATTTTTAAATTTATAGAGTACACACATTCATGTTTGATAGTAACATTACGTTTAGTTTTATGCGTATTTGATAAAAATATTAATGTAAGCTTACTGGAATTTTAAAATTAAAACATAAAACTAAATTCTTTAAAATGCATTAATTTACCAATACATCTATAACATATATAATCTCATGGTTCTTGAGTTGTATTTACTAATGGATACATTAAAAACCAAAACAAACTATAATTATTTTTTATTTACTGATAATATATATACATATAGTTCTCACTGTAGCAAAGTGATTGTGTTAAGGCTATTGTTTATACACTAGATATACTATTTCTTAATATTGCTCTTAAGTGCCATTAGTTCTAAGCCAACAACGTGTGTATATTGGTATTCGGATGAATTTATCTTATTGTAAAGACTAGTAACTTATTTAAATATAGGACCATAAATTAAAAATGTAATTTCGCGCTTATGATTTGCAATTTTCAATCCTCTAATAGTTTGAAATCGTTCAAAAATGGACACTTATTTTTAGAAATACTTATATGGATAAAGTTTCTATAAATTTTGTCCTGTTTATTTTAATAAAAACACAAATAAAAATAATTATGATATATATATATAGTTTTATTTTAGCTAATAAACTATACACTTTATATTTGAATTGCTTACATTTTGGTTATTTACACCAAATAAATATGATAACATTATAAATAATAAAACAAGTATCAGAGATAAAATTACAATTTAAAAACTATACATATACGAATAAATAATAAATATTTTATAAGTGGTGCGGGTAAATGGGGATGCATATATAAATTTTACTAATCACAATTTTGATTCCTGGGTGCATTTGACATTAAAATATATTCAACCAAATTGACAAGATAGTATCTCTAAATGTATTTTAAAGACGAATAATTTCACAACCTTTAACCAGTCACTGTATTTGACGCTGTGATGCATGTGTAATATGTTCAAAAAAATTCCTAAATGAATATAGTGGTAAAAATCTTATTTGTACTTTCTAAACATACATTATTTTTGTTGAGAATTAAAAAAAGATCAAATCCTAAAATGTTTAATTTATTATTGGTTAAGTATCTAAGTTTTTTTGAGTATTTACAAATTTAAGTGTAACACAATAATTTTAGTTCAGGTTTAGACGTGTGTAAATTTTACATGGAAGTGTATCTGAATTTTACAAAAAGCATTTCCTCTTATTAACGAGAAAAAGGCTTTAATCAACATTACCTGTACACTAAAATAGCTTTTAGATGCACCGAATACTCGAAAATGGATTGGGATATGTCTCCTAATCCTATTTCTTACGAAGCTTTACCAAATACCCATGATATAACTTTTTTTTTAATCACACTTGTAACCACCTCTCCTAAACAAACAACGTATCAATTCCTTTGTATTTGGTATCATACATCGGTAGTTTTAGTTTATTGTAAGAACTTCTAATGGTGTGTTAACCAGAACAAGTAGTTGTCACCATTGGAGACAATAGTATCATCCACACCTAAAAGAAAATAAATCCAGAGTTATATGGACACCAAACCAAAGATTTCAACTCCCCACCTCACCTTATTCTCTTTAAAATGTTATCTGAAATATCCATTTCATCTCAAATTTATTATTATTATATGACAGTAATGCCATCTTAAATTTAGGGTACAATGGGGATGAATTGGACATGTAAATTCTGTATTTTCTTACAGTTATTTGATCATAGAAAATGAAAATAATTTAAAATTTGAAGTAGATAAAGACTGATGTTTAATGTTTAATGCCATTTGGTTAGTGAAATCTTAAGAATAACTTACATAGTGAAAATTAAAATAATATCTAAAGAAACATAATGCCATTTGGTTAGTGAAATCTTAAGAATAACTTACATAGTGAAAATTAAAATAATATCTAAATGAAACATAATGCCATTTGGTTAGTGAAATCTTAAGAATAACTTACATAGTGAAAATTAAAATAATATCTAAAGAAACATATTGTATTAAAAAAAACTCAAACTAATACATATTTTAAAGTACAGCTCTTAAAATGTTTTAAAAAAATATCTATGTTTAACTTAAAAACCAAATATAGCTGATTTATTAAAACTGTTACCAACAATTAATATATCGATGGGATACAAATTGATATCCATATATGAGTAGTGTAAAGTACCAATTCTAATCCATTACTGATTCCTGCCTGATATCTGGGTTAGTTTTTTATTCATATTATATAATTTTCACTAACGGCTTGCTAGGCCTGTCGTAGCTTAATAGTCCTTATAATTCAACTTAAGACTAGGACAGGAACTACATCCAGTCCCCAACTGTTAATTATTCACTTTGAAAAATAGTAAACCCACTTTTCACCAATAATACATTTTTCGGCCACAACGGGAATCTCACCGAGGACTCTTAGCTCAGTATACAGACACGCTACGGACTGAGCTAAGGTGTCGGATCAATCTCATCTATTAAGATCAATTATAAAATATGAATATTGATTAGTTAATAAATTCTGTACTTAGGAAAAGAGCGTACCTGTTTCCAAGAGGTAGCTTACGGCTGGAGTATTGTTTATGTCAGGATAAGTATCAAGTTTATACAGGAACCAGTAAACACGGTTTGGGCCAATCACACTCTCTATACCATTAATAGATGTCACAGAATGGCGGTTTGGCACGCTCTCTGTTGCATGGAATCTGATTCATGTAAAGAAATTAAGTAACTAAGAAATTAATTTGAAAATCTACACCCACTCTAGATATAAGAGTTAATTATTCTCCGTCCTACCCCCTATTTTGCTATTCACTGAATAACGACAACGTTGGGATCAATCCAGTTAATAGCTTCAAACATTGTGTTATGATGGGCGGATCATAAAAAATAATGTTTAGTTCTCAGCTGCTGATAAAAAATATAATGCTCTATATAAAATATTGCTCTCTCCCGTCCTACTTCAACTCGTACTTGTGAACCTGCACAAGACGCCAAAAATATTTTATATTTTACTTGTTTCATCCAAAATGTGATATTCATTTATAGATAACATCAAAGTAAGCATAGTGTTAGCATCGAAATGATAATTTACATAATAGTTCATGTCCCAAATACGTAATTATAGTAGCATCTGGGGACCAACAAATTTGAAATTGTTCAATGAACATGAGTCTAATAATACCCGCTCATTTCGGCACAACCATCACAATGTTTAAATATCTAATTTCATCGCTAGAACACATAGCATATTATCATCATGGTGTTATGAAGAAATTATTATCCAAACAAAGGTTTTAAGTATAATTTAAGGGTAAACGAATGATTATTGAACCTTTTTTCCTTTAGGGATTTCAAACTTTAAATAGTCCTGGATTTTTATAAGTTTGCTACTTAGGACTTAGACATTTAACTCTCTATAAATTATTAACTAAGTCTTCATCAACCTATGTTATTTAATCCTTTTCAAACTTGTTTGGTTCCCTGAGTGGTCTTGCTGAATATTATAATATTTTTTAAAAATATTATGATTATATATATACATATATAAAGTGTGATTGTTGCAAAAAATATGACAATTCAAGAAATTGATTATTCAATTACATGAGAATTCTAACAGTTATCCACAAATATTAAAAAGTTTTTGTTTTCTCAAGGTTAAGACTAGTTTAGTAGTTGCAGAAAACAGTACGTAGATAGGCTATTCTAATCTAATAAGAGGGCTTTGCTTCTTATCGCACATGGAGATAATATTTAAGCTTCCAAAAAAAAACTGTATCCTTAAAGTTACTCCAAACTTCCAATCTTTTCAGATAAATAAAGGAATTTTAATGAAATATACTACGCATATTTTTTGTAATATTACCACCATCGTCTAACGTCTTTTCATAAAAATGGTCAATGGTTTTATTAAAAATACACAAATTGACATTCACTTTTGGCAAAATTATAATAAAACTTACGTGAAATTATCATTTTGTTTAGCTGCTTTGATGACAACTTCATAAAATGAGGAGTTTTCCTGTAACGTAACCAGTGTATTGATTCCTGAAATGGTCACGTTGTCTGCGTTGGGGAACCACACGGTGTAGTTCACAGTGATGTGTTCTGGACACAAATAATAAAAAGTCTTATGATGAGAAAATCTAATGTCGTATTCACATATAATTTTGAGTACTTTTAGAAAGTTAATCAATAAGCCATTAAATAGTCTTGAATTTTTAACATGTATGATGTTCGTCTTTAAAATATCTATAAATATATTTGAAATTTATGCATTAGCAATATAGTTTAATCTTTTATAAACCGTACATATTTACAAAAAATTTTAAACGATATTATCGAATGTAAATAAACAAGAATATGAAATTGTCTTAGTACAATTAGCCAATTTTATGTTTAGTACATGTATTTTTAGACTTGTATTCTAACTTAAAATAGATTGCAAGACAAACACCACAACCACACACAAGCTAATCCACCCCTAAGCGTAAGTCTATCGATCTATTCATTTTGGAGCTATATATAAATTTAATTTGAGATCCCTAGCCCATCATTAGTAATGACTATTAATTGAACTGATGGTAATAAAAGGTTAAAATTTATATATAAAGTTTTTAGAACTTCATGTTATAAAGATAAGCCGACCAAAAATACCCAGGGAGATTATACTGTTTATGTTTGTATTAAAGTGTTGACACTCCCTCGCCCAAAATGTCAGTCCTTAATCCTAACATGTTGTAATGAAAACTTTAGTTGTAATTATAGTTTTGTTCTATTCCTCTATACCAATGCCAGCCATTTATCAATTACTTACCTATTAAGTTACCTTTTATAGATAAGGGCGTTAAAAGTTCTCTCAGCAACTTAAAAAATAGTTTGTCACAAATGAATATACTTTATTACAGATTCATGGATCAACCATGATTCTAGCTCGAATTTATTTTGAAACCCAATCAATGATATGCATTAGTGCTGTTAAAAATGGGTCCCGTGGGCTACCTACAACCCAGGTAATGATTTTGTGTGGGCCTCCTGTGGGTTACGGCTTTTGATATTCACCCGCGAAAAAAAAAACCTCTCATCACAAAACTCGAGCGCAAACTTAGCTTACCAGGCACGACTTCAAGTGCATTTAACTATGTCAACGCTAGATATTTCGTTTGAATGAGCATGCTCAGCATTGAAAACGTAAGATCTGACCTTCAAATGGAATTGTGAGATTTGCAATAAGACCATTTCTATACTGGCAGAATAAAAAAAGGAGAAGAATATTTAAAATTACTACCAAGAGAGTGTTATATGAAGTTGAGGAATGTAGAAATAACATGTAATAGATAATCGAGAGCATATATCTTTCTTAACAATGAAATTCATCAAATAAAAATACAGATAATCATTGACTTATCCCTTTCACGTTTACCGCGATTGGCAACTACAAACATCAATATTGTTATAGCTACTTTAAATCAAAGCGAACAAATACAGAGTTCAAATTAAAATGAAATAATAAGTATAAATTTACTAGCCAATAGCCCATGCTTCGTGCGTGTTTCGTATCTTTTGTTGATTTTATAGTAGTGAAGCTTTCCTGGTTTTTTGTAATATTGGCATACTGGTTGATATTATATGATTGATATGGAATTGTTCCTAGCGTTGCCCGAAAATTACCACATGGAAGGGACCATACATAGTCTTTCTGTCATGTTAGGGTCGTTGAATTTTCGTTGACAGACCCCCGTTCTTACAGCATCACTATGGGGAATTTTTATTGTCAGGCCATCTTTCTTACTGCCATATCATAATCTGCTTGGGTATTTTTGGTTTAGCAGACCTCCTTGCTTACTGCCTTTTAATATTCCTTATGTGGCTACCTATTTTGAAAGTACTTCTTGTTTACAATATTAACCGTCCTTTTCTTAGGCGCAAGAACCATCAGGCTGATCGGTGTGCTCCCCCGTGAACATTATACGTAGAGCTGGTCAATGGAGAAGCAGTCTTCTCTTAAATCATCCCCCTTCCCTTCCTTAAAGGACTGACCCTGAGTCTTGTTGATTTTAATCACAAAGAAGACATTCAGGGGGAACTGGATTCTCTTGAACTCGAAGGGGTAGTCCGAAGGAATGAGGGGAGTGCGAAGTATGAAGACTGTTTCCCCATATCAATATTCTGTGAAGATGGTATCTTCTATGAAGTGGCGATAGTGGACCTTTATTTGCGGCCTGGTCCCATTGCACAGATTTGGAGGCTTCAAATCGTGCAACAGTATGTTAGGCGCTCTGACCTTCAAGATGACTTAACGCGGCTTAGGATGTGTAAAAACTATACCGGATATTAAACAGCATCCTCTATTACTATGACTGAGTTCACTAAATGCTATGTCATCTTCTCCAAGAAAAACTTGCTGAGGATTAGGTTGTTAATCTTCTGAACCTTGTCTTTTCTAGGAGTTTGAAAATACCTCTCTCTTAGCAATGACATAGGGATCCTTCTCAGTTTCCTTGGGCCGGGATAAATGATTGCATTCAGACTGTTCACATCTTTAACTAATAGATACATGCTAGAGGGAGGGTCATTCTTTCAATCTACCTCTTTCACCTTGCCATCTACCATTTCTAGCAGACTTTCTGTGAAATTCCCAGCAGTGCTATCTCCCCTCTGGTGAACTTTCATATTTTTATTTCGCGACAACCATAAGTATGATGATTTGGGCAGACGGTGACTTTATTGGCTTGGATCTCCCGGGGTACTACTGGCAGGGTTTGCCTGAAGTTCCGCACCAGCAACATCGTTACTCCACCAATGAATTTGTACTTATTGTGATTGTCCTGCACATAATGTTTATAGCCTCTACCCCTCCCTCATGTGACATACTACACTTGTCCAACACGATGAGTTTGCAATCTTGAAACACCAAGGATGTATTGCTGTTTTATTTAAATGTTACACAGGTGGATTTCTGTATTATTTAGATTGAAGGGGAGTTTAAAGTCAAAGTGTGCAGTTTCCTCCAGTCCAAAACCGTTGCAACGATGACTGACGAAACAACAGCTATATCCATTCAACTGTAGGGCTTGAAAGGCGGTCCTAACATCGAGACCACCCAATCTTCCACAAACAACAGACACGTGTTGTATATAATGTCCAGACACAGCTGGACATTAACACTTGGACAATCCTTTCCCAATTCTCTTTTCACGTACTCAAAGAAACTTTCATTCTACTTCTCCCACAGCAGAAGCGGGTATAAAATCTGTCAAAAAACCCAACATGGGGGCAAACAGTTTTCTTATTTTTAAGGAAGAGATAGATAAGGCCGCTTCTTCCAAGGTTTTGTCTCGGTGAGCATCGTCTTTCAACAAACCCAACATTCTCCAAGCTACTTTGAGTGTGGGTTGGATGTGACCATTTACTGTTTTGAGGACTGAGAACGATGTTGGTCCTCGTAAAACGTGGATCAGTAGGCGCAGATGGTGGATTTCTGAGTTATTACGGTGATCCGTGTACATTCTGGCAAACACGTGATCCTTATTCACTCCAGGGTCGATTTACCAGTAGGCTAAATCACTTTCATATTTACTGAACGTGGCAACTACAAGCATCTATATGTGTATATATATAGCTACTTAAATAAGTGAAAACTAACAATTTCAGAAACTGCTTAAAATGAAATAATAGTTATAAATGTATAAACAAATGTATCTTAACTCATATTTCAATAATAACTTTTATAAGCAACGTTACTTTTATTTACTAATAAATTTTATAAGTGCTTATAATTAACGTTCGGATTCTCCATATATTTTAATATTTGCATTGTATTTATAATTCTGGATGCGGCCCTCGAATTGATCTTTTTTTTTAATGTGGTCCTCGGATTAGTTAAGGTTGGACAGCCCTAATATACATTACAAAATATCTTATAAATCACATTTATATCATCAGTTTATCAGTAAATATAGTGAGGTGATTTATTCTCTATGTTGACTCAGAGTCGAGTGACTACATTGAAATTGATATTTACGTTAGTTTACCTCCCCATTCTCTCCACGGGTATTCTGGAAAATTGTATTAAAAAACACATAACCCACATTTTTTGTTTTCATGCAAGTTAGCTACATGCTCATTCAACCCATAGTACAAAAATTCCCAATAAATTCTAAAACAGTTGCATTCCCGATATATTTCTTAATTTAAATTGTATTTGCCATGCAAAACAAATATAACAGTACACGTGAGAAGTTAATGAATCAGCTCGTGGAAGCAAATAATGGATGAGGTCTTCAGCATTCAAGACAAGAGAATGTTAGTTTAGCGGTATTTCTGATATGAAATCTAGTAATTAAATAATATTCCGCAAGAGCTCAAGTACATCGTACTTCTTTGAAGGATCAACAAATTTCACATTGTTTGCGATTAAAGGACATTCTAGTTATTCACTAACAGTAAGTTCTTCAAACACACTTTCTCATTATTGAATAAATATATAAATCGTTACCAGCTCACTATATTATTTCGAGATTTCAAGGAATTAATTCCTGCTCTTCTAGATCAATTTGGTAATGGTCTTGGAGTCCAACATAAAATTTCCTTTTCTTTTCACTATATCATCATTATGAAATAAATTACAATCATTACGTAAATATTCTTCTACGCATAAAAAGGCATATATTATAATATATTTGACTCATTTATGAATTTCATGGCCATTTCCTGAGAGAAATAAAATATTCAGTCAAGCTAGCAAGTCCTACATCTAGTTTTAGTTTATTGCTAAGCTGCTCGTGATCTTGGTCTATTGCGATGGAAGAGAAGCGCTTGTTTGATGTGTCCACAGTGAATATACTATCCCGAAACTCGTCAAGTATTGATTGGAGCAGTTGCTTTGTGTCATAAAACCGGAATTGCGACCAATCTTGTGTAGTGGTAGGGGTCGCAAGCAAACAAGAGCTATCCGAATGTATATAACCTATATTAATACAGATAGAACCAGCATGGGTGGCAAAATCGTATAAGGTGCTTCCTACGCAATTGGCTGGACTGTAGATGACGCGGAGATCGGGATTTGAATCTTGGTCGAGTTTAGTGAGAGTGCAGTTTACTTTCCCTCCACGCTAATGTGGGTACAATTCATCTAATTTAATATTACTCATCCATAACACATTTACGTAGCTAGTACATCTGCGTATAAACATATCGGGTAGTAGGACACAGTGCTAAGTAAATTTAACATATAGATAGTATTATAACATCTCAAACACTAGTCAATCAATACACTTTTTCTAAGTTATCATTGTTAATACTTACAATAAAAAAAATACTATTCTTTTCACTTTTACCTATTTATTAAGAAAATAAAATTGTAAACAGTATTTAAATAATAAACTGAAAAAAATAATCATTTCAGTCTTAATTCAGTTTATAGGCAGCGTATTGGATAGCTCTCAAGACAAAAGAGGATGGAAAATTTCAAGCATGATATTGTTATTCGTTGTTTCAGAGCTATTTTTGGATACAATTAGAATAAAATTAATTCTTTTGATACTTTACATTACTTTACTAAGTGATCTTTGACAATACTTTTCAAAGTAACCTCATTTATTCCATAGATAATACCTTATAAAACTTATATTTATCCGACCCAAGCCTCTTAAGGTTTAATCAAACCAAATATTAATATCTAATTATATAAAAGGCGATACGTGTCCTTCCTCACGTACGAATGGTTATAGCACTTATATAAGTCCTAGAAATCCTAATTTTGGCAAGCAGATAGAGGGATCGCCCTACACAACAACCAAACCATTTTAAATATAGTAAATTTCATAATGTGACTTCAGGAAATGGGTAGATTTACATAAAGACAAAAAAAAATAGTAAAATTTTAAAATTTGGATTTAGCAAAGGGAGAGGCATTATTCCAAATTTTCAAGTATGTGGTAAGCATAATTATAAAATTTCAAAGTGGGGGTTGGTGTATTAGGGGCCTTTTTATATCTCCTAAGATTATATAAATAAGTAGTACGGTGCACCGCAAAGACCTTCTCCCGCTTTTAAATAAAACTATACATTTACTAAACACTTGTAAGATTTGTGAACGAAATAATAAGTCTATACATAATACAGTGTCGTAGAAAAACATCAAGGATCATAAATTAAATAATACATTAATACACTGTTACCCACTTACTCGATGGCATAAGGAACTAGGAACACTGTTACAGAAAAATTTAGAAAAGAGAAACATCTTTGTCCACCAAAGAGCATTAGAATCAAATTCATTTTAAAAACCTGAATTAAAAAGTATATGTATTTGCTTATAGCTCAGAAATGGTTATATGGTTAAAATATATTTCAAATAAAAAATGTGTACATATCTTTAACAGTACTACAACTTTGCTATGAAAAGCTTTTTCGTATCTCAAATAGTTTCGAAGCAATGATGAAAATTGGGAAATTTCCCACATGTAAAGTACCCCCAAAGTCATTTTCATTATAAAATGAGAAATTATATATTGTTTCTAATGATAAAGAATGTCTAGATACAAACTTTAATCAAAATCGTTAGAGCTAATTTCTAGAAAATAGTTTTTTTTCCGCCCTTCAGTCAATACCCTTTAATTTAGGTTTATATATAAACTCCAAAAATCCCTGGGTGGGGGGCTTATGAAATTCCCAGATACCAAGTTTCAGCCCAATAGGTAAAGTAGTTTCGGCTCTTGCCTAAGGTACAGTCAGCAGACAGATGGCACTAAAAAACTTTTTTGTTTTCAGGGGTTCATAAACTGTTTGGATTTATCAAAATATTAAGTTCGATTTTTTGACGATCACAATACTTTCTCTCCAAGGTGTAAGAAAGTAAAAATGAATTATCACTGTGGTATTGATTGAGATTTGTTAGGTAGTTATTTAAGGGTCACAACAGACAGTCTTAGCTAGCATATTACCAGAATTTCTGAAAATTTCAAATTTCAAAACAAGGATCCGTGGATTGGGTCCCCTGAGAGATGGAAATTTTCAAATCTTATAGATTTTTTTTTTGATATAGCAGAAAATTTAAAGATGAAAGAAAGGTAAAGAGAAAAACAACTATCCAAAAAGACTTTGAAAATTTTGAATTTGAAGATTAATGTTTGGAAAATAAGGGAGTAAAGAATTTCACATCTAATAGAAAATACATTTCCTGGTGTGATAGAAAATTATATAATTGAAAACAGAAAATAAGATGGTAAAAAAATAAAAATTAATGAACATTTAAATTTTTTTATTTGGTGCCAATAAATCAATTGCTCAAAATATCACTATTTTATAGAAAAAATAACTTCTTGGTGTGATAAAAAAATCTATCTTTGGAAGTTAATTAGAAGGACTAGGGATATACAAAAAATATTTAAATGTAAATATGGAATTTCAAAATGAATACTTAATAAATGCGATGAACCAGATTGTTGAAAACTGAAATTTGGCATACACAGTGTATAAACTCATAAAATTTCAAAATTGAAATGTGGAAAAGAAATGGGAAGGGTAGCTTGACAGTTTGAACAATAATATATTTCTTGTTTTTCGGCTAGGAAAAAAAATTGAGGCCTATTATGAAGTTAAAAGACCATTCAAGTTAACCTTGGAAGTTAGAAAAATTAAAATTTCAAAATTTGGGTCAAGGAAATAGAATGACTCAAAATTTCCTAAACAAAAATGAATAAAATAGTTTCTCGGAACTATGGAGAGCTAATATTGTTTAGGTAAATGAAAAAATCCTAAAAATAAACAAGCACAAAGACCAAATATTATCTTAATGTTGAGCTAAAATAGTTAAAGATTAAATGGAAAACAAGTGTTACCTTGGATTGACAGAACAATTAAAATCAATTGACAACATTAGACATCTTAGTGAATTGTGATGCTTTCTGTAAAACCATTATGCTTATTTTTTTAAATATGTCTCTACAACAGAACTTATTAATCCATATATGCTCTTTGGTGAGCTGTGAATCTATTTTTTCAAAAATAATTTTTGCTATAGTCAATAATATTTGGTTTACTTACGCCCATATTAGGATCATGCCTAGACAAGAATCGAGTTGTCAATTGATTGCGTTGGTTTGTGTATTCAGTTTGTAGTTTGCGTAAATATTTTGATCCAAAGATTTAATCTACTTATTTTAATTTAATCACTCTCATAATTATTTTAGGATCGCCATAATTAGATTGATATGATACAAAAATCAGCCATAAAAAATATTGCATTTAATCCTGATATTAAACGTCAAAATTTGTTATAGTTTCACTGAATAATATAGCTTAACATTCACAAGCTAAATCATCTTTTTAAAACATTTTAAGATTACTTTTCACGTTTTTCCTTCCATACAATTTAAACCAAAAGATTCATTTTCTTTTCCAAGATTTACAAAGATATCCTTGAGATCCCCGTTAGAAAAACTAGTACATCAGCTAGTTATATGATAAATGCAAGTTAATGAGAAAATTATTACTAACATATTCAACATTTAATTTAATATAATATCCGCATTTGTGGCCACGTGGTCTAACGTGTCACTCTTGGTTTATATTGAATTTACCGGTAATGGTGAAATTGGAAACAGAATCCTATACGTATGTACTGAGGTTGGTTTTTCCTATACGTAGCTGTTTTGACCACTTTAACAACTCGGCCATGTTGGTTCACCTCTAAATTGAAGTAGGATGACCTAAATGATGATTTTGGGTCACTTTACACACTTTATCAAGAGCGCTGAGTCTCACTTATTTGGAACACATACTCTCACGCCCACTACATGGTCAGCTTAAAGCTATTGATCTTTACTCATGTGCTCAGCTCACGTCTGAGAGTTCAGGATTTGATCCTAATCCAGGCAGAGTTTGTCAGAGTGGATTTTCCACATTTTAGTTTTCAATGTGTTTTTCTCATCCTCTTCGTGCTAATGCTGTGTAATTTAACTATATAATTTTTTTTATTTAGTGTCAAAAAATTAAGTTCAACTTTGAATATTCCAAAATAATAGTGAAATTAAAAGAAATAAAACATTATTTTTTGGTGTATTTACGATTATATATAAACTATTTTATGCAATTTATCAGATTATTAGGCTTAAGGTTTTAATTAGACAAATAATACTAAAATATATTGATGATAATATTGCTAAATATAAATTATTTTTAATGATTACTATAAATTTAACGCAATAGAAAATAAAACATAAAAGCGCAGTTATATTTTAAAGCTAGTTTTTTGAAATAATTAAAAAATATATAAATTAATACTATTTTATCCATGACATGGCAAATATTTTAAAAATATATTTCAATCTTTCTATACGTACAGTATATATATAGATACAATTTAACTAAAATACTGCTCCATTCATTCAAATAGAGGGATTCTAACAAATAATGTCTAGGTATTTACTTGACATCTACTATTTATCTTTAATTTAGACGCCGTTCCCTTTATTGTTGGCCCATTAAATATGTTTTTTGATATCTTACTTTATTATATGTGCAAAGTATAAGGAAATATTTACTGCTGAATATATTATATTTGAACCAAATTTTTCAAAATATTCTATGTAATTATGATTGACAAAATCAGTTATTAACTGGTATGTGGACTATACGCTCTCTTTATATTGCTTAATTACAATATTACGCATGCTATAATATAGGTTTATAGTGTAATCTCGGTTGATAACACCGTCCTCTTTCAGAGTAAATGACATGTTATTGAAGTATATACCCTTTTCCGGAGTCTAATCATTAGTTTGATACTCTTCCAAATTGTTTGTAATACTATCTACATAATATTTTATACTAGCATTTGCCCAAGGCTTCGTTTGTCTCAAACAATACATTAACATATTCAAAAACTTCAAATGCTATAACATAACTAAATTTATTCAAGAGCTGTGTTTAATGTGCTTACGCAGATTCACGAATAAACATGGACTCGCCCCCATCCACTTCCCCTCTACACCCCTTATCATATCACTTGCCATCTTCTTTACCCGCAATACCAGCCCCGACGAATGTTCACTGCTTACACCGTGCTATTTCTACATTACTTCTCTCATTGATGAGATATCGTGATTATATATAGCTTACCATGGTTACCTAAAAAATAAGGAGTAACCCACATTAAAATCTTATTTCTATCGGATGAGAAGTTTTGAATTTACTGGCAACAAACAAAAGACAGAAAAAAAAACTTCTAAAAATGGGTTATTTGGTATTCTTATCGCGTATACTACCCAGGAAAAGGTCAAACTCAACAAAATTCTAATGTGCATACAAACCTTAGATTTGTATTTTAAATACAGTATGTGTGTGTATATATATATACGAAGAAACAAAAATGAAGTTAATTGAATACACTACTTTATACTAAGCGCCCTATCAGAAAAACTAAAATGTGCTGTTGATTTAGTGCCAAGAAACCAAACTAAATAAACCTAATTCACAAGCAACAGCATAAAATTACTGAAAACATACCTAAATTAAGCCAAGTATAAGCTCGCTAACAGTAGCTCTTTTTCGTGGCGACATTTTTGCAATTAACACAAAAATAATTATTAAAATTTACTTTCAAAAACCAAAATAGATATATTTAATCTAAAAGTAAGACCATAAAATAAAAGATGAAATCAATACAGTATTTAAGATGCTAGTGTAATCGTGCTAACAGTGGATCTCCTACATGGGTGCATTACTGCAGTGAGCATCAAAATAATTATTTAAATTTACTATAAAATAAGAAACTAAATAAACATAATATACACGCAAAACCATAAATTAACAGAAAAACAAACAAAATGGATGGATTGGTCACACTACACAATGATGACTTTATCGATAAAAATTATGCTCTCAAGAGCGTATTATGAATAGTAAAAATTATGAATGATTATACCTTAAATTACCCTAAATAATAACGAGATTAACTAAAAGCTTGTTAATCATTATTGAGATTAATATTACTAGAAATATAAGGTATAAATTAATGATCCCAGTGAAGATCACAATGTTTGGATTCGTGGATATTAAAAATCCACTAATGATAAGATATAAATATAAATATATATATATATATATATAGTGAATTTTTTTTAAAATTTATATACCTTGATATCTTAGAATCCAAAATCATAACTAGTACATACACTACAAAGAGTGGCGCAAATAATAAGGCAAACAATAATTTTGTAAGTGCTATACATATTTTTTATGAGGAGAACGGAGGTTTAGTTATATAACCGTACTTTGTCCTATCCGTGTACACGTTGTGACGTCACAGTGATATAAAATGGTCCAATGTATTTTCAGAGTATCCATTTACACGTAACCACTGACAGTGCCGTATTTTTAGCTATCGTCAGCAACAATATTTTCAAGTTTTCACTGTGACTTTACTAACTACTGGAAGTATTCACGGTTTGCAGTGCTGTTTCGCTTCTATTAACTAATGGAGATATATATTTGACAGATAAATACTTTTTCAATGATTTTAAAGATGGATGGTGAACAACTTATAGAACCCGTTCGTTTCAATTAAGAGCTATATAATTTATATAATTCTTGTTCTATTTAATGCAATCACAAATATATATAATGTAAATAAATTAATCAAAGTCATGCTAAGCTTTTTGAGAGGGAAATTCAACATTTTTTCACACCCTTCCAAAATTGGGTTATCATTACTATTATTATAAGCCCTATTATTACGATTATAATAATTATTATTATTTACACATGTTGATATTTCTCCTTAATTCCAAGGCTAAGAGCTTATTGGAGTGCTATGACATCTAAAAATCTTATTCCTGACCCCACTATCCTATCATAAAAAAATTCAAGGTACGACCAAACATTTGCCAAATTTTTAACAATATACCAATAACATTCAAAATAGTCTACAACCACTTTCACCACCGTTCAAAATAAACTAATAACACATATTCGATATGATTGTAAACCTAGATGTATTGAACATTTTACGCATATGGAACGAGCTACATAAGGTTAGTTACGGTTGTATCGGAAAAAGCATGGGTATAACGTAGACGGCAGTGTCACGGAACGAACAAGAAAGATCTTCTGTAAATGAGACATTAATCGCTCACCCTAGAAGTTGTTGTAAGCCACAAGGGCGTAGAGTGCTAATTTGTCCAAAGGGAGGTCCACTAGAAAGTTGACCATATGTGTGGGTGTATACTTTCTTATGTAACTGTGTGTGTATGAATGTGGGATAGTGAAGAAAATGGATTTGATTATAAAATATTGAAGTGTATTAAATAAATTGAGACAATTGAATACGAAAAGTCCTAGCATCTAATATCATTATGATTATATTATTATTATTATTATTATTATTATTATCAAGTTTTATATCATAGTTTATAGCAATGAGGTCATTAGGGCTTTATAGGGTTTAATAGAGTGTATTACCTTATTATCTCTAATACAATAACTTGTTTCATTCTAATAAAAATCCTCTTTTTTTCAATTTCAGTATTTGATGCACTACAAACAGTATTTTATTTGAAATCCTAGCAGAAAATAATATTCTGTTTTAAATAGTAAATCGTTTAAGTGAATATTAAAATAATGTTAGGAATAATTAATTTGTATTTGTCTATTGAAAATTAGAAATTAATAGGGAAAATAAAAATAGCTATGACATATTTATGTTTATTAACGAATATGGATACCCCCTTAGAGGGGTTTAACAGTTCCCAGACCCTAACTCACACCTTTTTACGCCTATGAAAACCTATGTATAAAAATATAAGCTCTGAATAAAAACACTATTGTTGCTATTGCTACCTTCTTAACTAATGGATGAGGTATCATGATATATGGTTAAAATATATAATTTACTATACCGTATATAATACAAGGTCATGAAACTCAGTATAAGGGTTAAATATGCAATTTAAAAAGCAATTAAAATAAAAAGTAGGGATGACTTCCCAAAATTTGTATCACTTACAAATTATCTTTCAATTAATTTATTAAAATTAAATATATTTAATATTATAATTTTTAAGCAATTTTTTTATAATTTAAAAATTTCTAAATGTGTGGTTATTATTATTATACTACAATAAAGCCACATGGCTGAATCAATCACTCACTCACTCATTCACTCACTCACTCACTGACATTAATGTTTACCCACTTCCAGATGAGCTAGAAACTTGAAATTTGTCAAAATTATAGCTGTAACCGACGGGAAAATTCCAAAAAGTTAAAAATTTTAATTTTTAACCACCGAAAAAAATTCTAAATGGCGGAGCAACTTTAAATTGGGTGCGAACCTTTCTTTGGAGGTCTCTTGTGGCTAAATGGTAAGACCTATCAAAAAACGGATTGCGCCAGCAGCTACAGATTTGGCGAGATATAGCTAGATTTTTTGATTTTAGGTACATTTTACACATTTTCCACACATCTTTTAATTTTCTGACACAATTATGGGACAGCTAGAATCATACAATTTGGCAGACATATTGGCACATCCAATTGCAATAAGCGTGATAAATTTTATGATGCTAGCTGTCCTATAAATATGAAGAAACTAAAATAATGTGTGAAAAATACAATACAATACCGGTATCTTTAAGTTGTTAAGTTCAAAAAAACGCTGGAATTATATTAATTTACATGCACTTGCAAAGAAAACTCACCTGGGCTTTGGGTGCGGAGCCCCCAACGAGCAAAGCGAGTCTTTACTACTATACCATTTATACCTTTGATAAAGTAATTACAATCGTCACATTAAATTGAAATAGAAACTAAGGGAATGGTTTTATAAAAATTTAAGGGAACCCAGAAAAGTTAAAGACATTAAGGATAATTTTTAAATTATATTTGATATTAACTGTTTTATTCATCAAAAATCTATGTTGTGTTTATTAACAAGGACTCGAATATGTTTAAGAATTTTTTCCAAATTTAATAAATTGGTGGTCAACAAAACTATAATTTAAATTTTTGGAGTCAATGTTCAAATTGTTTAAATAGTCCTTGGAATTAATCTATTAATTTATCTTGGCAAATTCATTCCAAAACTATCAATAAATATAATATACATATATATGCATGTATATATATTTTTTAGCTGACGTCACTGCGTATTTTAAGCAATCTACTCAAGATATATTCTTATTTAGAGCTTATTAAGAACTAATTCATTAAATAAAATAATAATCAAGGGTTTTGTTTATGCCCATTTAGGAATAGATGTTACTAATGTTGGCAATCAAGGAATGAATCAAATGGAATAGTAGTTTTCTTAAGGGTCTTAAGTTTGAATACAATAATGATTCCAGAACTTAATTATTAATATTATTTAGCAAGATCTTAGTTTGATTACTTTTATTTTCATTTTTATATTTACATGTATTTTGTTAAGTTCATTGTTAAATATGAGTATGTTTATTTATTTACAAAAACACGGGGTTAAATATATTGTTTTAAATATATATTAGCTTATTAAACATAATAATATTTTTGAATATAAATTTTAAACAAAATGTTTTGTTAGAAGATCTAAATTTATAGAATTTGTCATTGTTTATTTTTACATGGAGTTTGTAAAGAGTTTGCCTCGACATTTACGGTAATTTATAGTTAGACTAAATTATTTCATGGATACTCTCAGAACACATTCACATAAATATTAATTACTGGAAATATTTTGTCAATTTTATCCTCATAAAGTTTGAAGGTAGTAAAACACTCAAGTAATATTTTAAATGTACATGTTTTGGTCAATAAACATAACTCTTTCATAAGGAAGAGCCATATCAGATGATATTTATTTCAGAATACAAAATATGTGATTTATTTATATATGTAACAGTTAGTGACACCTGCGTAAAATACTGAAACATTTAGCAAGCTCAGGCTATATATTATATTCGTCAAAAAGTTCAAATAAATCTAATAGCTGCCAGATGAATGTTAAGGACTATAGGGAAAATGGTGAGATTAATGATCTGAGTAAAAATTTCCCAGAAAGTGGATAAAGTGTCTTTAAAAACAATTAAGGTCTCAAATTTCTTATGGGATTCAAATTATGTATGTTAATTCCAAGTAAAATATCAAGTAAATATTCACATTGGTGGTCACTGCAACTAAATGTCTGGCTCATAATATATAGTCTGGTTAGCTGGTGATGAAGAGTTCAGGGCCTGTAAGTTGTATTGAGTATAGTTTTACATAATTAGTTTCCGACTTTATAAATGAAAATTCTAGAAACTTTCCTATTCATACTCTATTAAAGAGGTTAAATGAGATAGCCCAGACGTGTATTATGAGGCAATTTTGAGACAATTAAAATTAAATTCTAAAATGTGCTTTGTTTAATTTATATAAATAATTGTAAGGTAAAAAAAAGTTTCTAAAAAAATAAACGGCTTCATAGACAATAATAAATATTTTTATTTTTCTGACATTAAATACCAATAGTAATGCTAGTTTTAAATATTATTATTAATAATGACTCTTTATTAAATGTGGATGTGATGAACAAAATTAACCTATATGTTGTTGATTTGAAGCTAAAATAAACCCATTAAAAACGAAACAATTTTAAGTACATTTTTATAACTTTTTCCCTGCATGAGTTCTTTGTAAATATGACTAGATGAAGATACGAGTACTTTTTATAAACTTGTTATATATTTTCAATGTAATATTGTTGCTTGATAGAGCCATAAGTGTATTCATAAATTAATTTCTGGAGACTCTAGTTAAAAAAAATTGATAAGGGTAAAAATTTCTTGCTAGCTGTATTCAAAATTTTAATTTCTTATCAACCTTATGAACATGTTATAGAAGCATTTCTGTAGTAAGTTAGATAAATGAATACCGGTATGTTATAAAAGCATTGCTGTAGTAAGTTAAATATATAAATGAAATTAACATTTTACTTTTAGAGTTATTTATGAAAACCTTCACGTACTTATTTGTAAAAATGTATATATTTTTAACTTTGTTTCATTTCCAATACCATTATTAGAAGGAATTCTCTCACTAGCGGTGATCGCATAGGGAGATGTTTTTCTAAATTTAAAATATAGTTTTTAAATGTGGACATTAAAATGTACTTGACACAGGATGAACCAAGGTGGCTAAGTTGTAAGACACAGCCAAATATCTCATGTTTGATTTTTGTTCCATGTGTAATCTTTCAATCAATATTTAAATCTTTCTCAAGAGTTAATACAGTATGAGTATGTTAAAAGTATCTTAAAAAGCTTAAATTTAAAATCTCTGTATAAAAAGTAATTCAAACAATAAGAAAAATAGTAAAAACATTATTGGCCTAGAAATTCAAACAGATCTAATCAATTTCAAGCTCTTATTTTCTTGGATACGGGTTGTTCGGAAACTCATAGCCCAACTGCAAATATAACTTGTTTGAACCAAACGTAATACAAAATCCCTATATACTTACACCCGGAAAACTATTTTAATGCCATTAAATTGTGTTCAAAGTTTTGGTGTACAGTGCCGGAAGATTAAAGCAGTGCAAGCATGCGTGTACAACAGGTTACATAGGAGCTAGACGCGCAGCACTGCACTGCACATGCTATAAAGGGAAGCGGTGTAGTGCTGCGCACCTAGCTCTCATACAACAAGTTGTACACACATGCTTGAATAACTATGCTTTCCTGGCGCTGTACGCCAGAACTGTGAAAGCAATTTAATAGTATAAGAATAGTTTTCCGGATGTAAGTATATAGATATTTTGTATTACTTTTGGTTCAAACAAATTATATGTGCAGTTTGGGCTATAAGTTTCTGAACATTCTGTATACCATATATTTAATTAAAGACACAACATTTCTTATATAATATTGGAGAGCACTCAAACTTATTTTTACGTCTTACAAACGCCTACACAAACCAAAACCAAAAATATATATGAAATCTGTTTCGGTGGCCTCATGGTCTAAGGCGCTACTCTCACACTAGACTTGACTACCTATGATGGGTGGATCGAAGTTAGACTCTTGGTCGTGTGTACTGAGGTTAGTGTTTGAAATATTTTTTTTTTTCCATTCTTACTTAATGCAAATTCGGGTACATTTTCTTTAGAATGTATCTTCCTCTTCCCGAAAATCACTAGCGTAATTAGTACATAAACGTATAATCTGAACGGCTATAAAAAGAGTGGTTCTAAGAAACTTAATAAATATAAAGATGCAGAATCGTTATTTCAATTTGTGATAGAAAATCGTATTAAGGTAGATTAAGTCTGTTTGTAGGCCTATATATAAATAATCTAGTGTACATTAACTTTAAATTTATATACGTCCGGCTTTTAACCAAAACAATTTTCAAATCGAGCTAGAGAAAGAGTTGAATATATTTTGTTACAAAATGGTTTGCGTTGAAAGATGGCAATATATTAATTTAATATCAAAAATATATAAACCTTTGATTCTATTACTATAATATGGTGTTAACACATAATTCTCTTAACTTATCTTAACGTGAGATTACTTATCTTCATAATTTTAATTATGTATAAGACTTTTAGTTTTCATGCCATCGTCCATTATTTCAAATATGGAGTCTTCAATGTTTTAAACAAATTTATCTACCTGATTTAAATACTGTATTCGAGAAAAAGTACAAAGTGAAATCTCAAGCAGAGAGCTATTTTTTTTCATTGCGTACAACACAGGGGATATTATCGACTTAATTCTAAGAGGGTAGACGAGAAAAGTAGCTTAAGTAACTTAAGCTAAGTCTACAAAGTACAACCCCACGTTCCCAGCGGGAGAGTTGGTCAACAGTGACCGATGTTTTACTTAATTGGTTGCCATCGGGCGCCGGCTAACCGGGGGGGTCGGGAACTTCTCAGAACACTTAAAGTTCGTTTCTTTAACATTTTGTTCATTCTTCAGCAAACAACGTGGATATATATGGGATAGTTTAAGTAAAAATGATATGGAACCCTTCTCTCCAGTGCTTCTCCATGGGATTTATCAAACAAATGTAATGAAAGACTTTATGGCCTATAAAGATTCGACGACTGCTAAGAGTTTGTTGTATATGCTAAATAGTTTAGTATCTATAAACACATTCTTAGGTCTAGTTTATTGGTAAAATATGACTGAAGATCTAAATACCTTCTATGGCTCTTTTACTTTCTCTCAATCTTACAGGTAGAGAAAGTATGGTGATCGTCAAAAAATCGAACTCGAGATTTTGATGAATTTTGACGTTTCATGACTCCCTGAATCCGAAAAAGTGGTTTTTGAATTTCCGTCTGTCTGTCTGTCTATCTGTCTGTACCTCCAACTAGAGCCTAAACTATTTTACCGATTGAGCTGAAACTTGATATCTAGGGTTTTCATAGGGTTGCCCCGAGGGATTTTTGGAATTGGATATCTACCCCTAAAATTAAGGGTAGTTTACTGAAGGGAAAAAAGAGAAAAAGTCGATTTTCTCAAAATCGGCT
>CABFWB010001122.1:121416-140502 GCA_902151455.1 Timema bartmani | reverse complement strand
GCCTCTTTTCTCATTGATTATATATCATTGTATATTATTTTATGCGTGTTCTTATGTGGAGTGGTGATGATACAATGTACATTATTCCGTTCAGAAATCTTACGAGTTTATAGAAAGAGAGAGAAAGTCTGTGCGGTGCGCCGTACCATTTATTTTATCTTGACACCGCTTCTTACTACTCTTTCAGGCTATATGCCTATGTACAGTACTAAATACGCCCATGGTTTAGGAATGAGGACGGTTGAATTTAGATGAAGTGTACACAAATTTGTGTGTAAATAGAGAAAGAGAGAGAGATAGTGGGAAACCATTAAGGGGAAACCACCCTCATTACACCCGACCGGGATTGAACAATGATATCCCTGTCATCTGAAGTTTACTATATTTATAGAGTAGCGCCTTAGACCATGCGGCCATCAAAGTAGGTCTTTGGTTATTGATATTGACAGTAATTATATGAAAATATTAGTTCAACGAAATCTAATATACAAAATCAAGGGGAAAGTTTTTTTACTAGGTTACGTATAGAATTTAACTCGACATCGCAAATAAAAATCTCCTATTGTTAATGTGATCATTAAAAGTATATTCATGAATTATTTCCTTAAAAGGCTTATTAATAAGGGATCAGATGTAAACTGGTTTTGTTAGATATTAGATTCAAATTGGTTATTAATCCAAAGTTAGAGACTAGTAATTTCTAAGAAATATATTTTATTTCTCACTATATAATATAAACGTCTAGAGAGTTTGGTTCCAGTAAATAGTTTAATTTAATTTATTATAAATGGAGTTTAGGAGAAAAAATTGCTTTAATAATCTCTCATTGTTTTATCAGTTATAAATGGTCTAAATTATAAAAAATAAATATTAAAATTATAACTCCACTCTTTGTCACAATTGTATTCGCATTTATTTTGATTTTTCCAGCGATGTAGACTTTTATTTGACGATAATCCAGTGATATGTATTGATTTTTTTAAATATAATAAGATAATGATGTTAAACTAGTGATTAAGAAGTAATTTTATATTAATTAACAGGTTTACATCCGGGTAGTATTAATTACTCGCTAGCTATAGTGATGTGTCGGAAATGATGCTCAACTGTTTCGTGTTATCAGTTTCAAGGGTGCATCGTGGCATGAGTAGTAGAACGTAGTCGGCCTGCTGTGGCCGCTGGTATTGATCGAGCCAGGGATACGTCCCTTACACCCTCGCAAACAAGGCTTAGACCTCCTGCCTCACAATCCCTTGACTCCCCTCTCTCGTAATATACCACATGCACTAAACATATATCCAAACAATTCCACAATCTATGTGATAGGCTTCACGCCACGACCCATTAGTTGGCCGTTCTAGCGGCCGAACGGAGATGACAGGGAGGCAAAAGGGAAATTAGGCAACCAGTCTAGGAGAACAGGGTTTGATTCCTGAAATGTTCTTACTGATGCTGTTTTTTTCACTATGTGTTGTTTCATCAGCTTGTTACCAAGATACTGAAAGAAGTCGCAATATATTTTGTTCGTAATATTGAATGATAAATGTAAGGCTATTTTGTAATTTGTATTATGAAATTATACATTAAACTCCATTTCATATCAAACTTAGATATTCACAAACACTAGTTTGTTAATGCATTTTATTAGCTACACATAATTAATGTTTTTTTAACAACTGTAAAATATTGAAATAAAAACTACATTTATTTATTCACGTGTTACCTATTTAAATAACAGAGGAACACTGGACATGGGGATTCCAGAACCAAATAAATATGGTATCGCCACTTAATTTTTATATATATATATATATATAAAATTAAACTTAGGAACTAAGTAAATTACACCTTTAATAAATATAAATTAAATGTGTGAATATTTTACACAGCAAATTAAATTTAAAAACTGTTAGTGTTTAAAGTAAATTCACAGAAATTATCGCTATTTTATTCCACAAACTCTATTTTATATGAATACATTAGCTCGTGGGAATCGAAGCATTCTCCTAATAATTGTGTTACATGTTTATTATGCAAAATTAATATTTTCATTATATTTAATTAAAACTCAAGTTTCATTTTATTCAATATATAGTGTTTACATTTTATATAGATAAATACATAAAGCTTATACACAATTAAAGCGCAAAATGTATTTGTATTGATAGCTAAATATAAAAATTATCATTTTTGAAGAACAACTATAGCATCAATTTGTAAAGGAAGGTTCCCCACTAAAAGATTTGTTTTGCGATTTTTATTTAAAGAAATGTTAAAAATTATATATTGTAGTATTATATTCAATTTGTCAATAGTTATAAGTAATCCCAAAGTGTTTTCATATAAAGTTGAAGTTTCTAATCTAAAATTACCCCGGAAAAAATATTTTAATTTAAAATTGGTGGGATATTCAATGTGCGATTAGAATATTATATACTAGCGTGATAAACCTATTTGGGCTTCGGTCGTCTTATAAAATTATCAAAGGTCCTGCAATCCACCAACGTTTCTTCACTCTACCATTGTTTTATTTTTAAAGAAATATAATCTCACATTAATTCCTGAATTAAATATTTCCTCAAATACTTAAATGCCCATTTTTAAATAAAAACTATATAGTAAATAAAATGTACATTTTCAAACTCAACCATTAATTTTCTTATAACGTTACCGATTATGACCGATCAAGGTTATTTTGTTCACACTCAAATATTGTTTGAAATTACTTGATATATTTACGTGTTTAGAGAACTATAATATTGTCTTTTACTGACGATGTAGTTTTCTTACATGATCGACTGTAAATTGCCGTAAGACTGGCCGGTTGAAAATTCCTGTTATATACAATTAATATGGGTGTTTGAACGGTACATTTTGGGAACCATTTGCGAGATATCTTTCGAGGTCTTTGTATGAATGAATTATCAAATTTTAATACTTTATTAAGTTAAAAACTTTTTAATATACATTTATTTGAGTACAGTATTTATGAATAATTATAATATAAATTTAAAAACAAATTAATTTGGTTGTAATGTTCTTTTTTTCAACTTGCAGGGTGTCCAAAAAGTTGTTCTTCTTTAGGTAAGAACTGCATGGGTGTCTACGGTGGTGAAGTGTTCATGTTTAATATTTCTGGATTGTGTCATAGCTTAACTGTAATATTTATATATACATATACATGCATGTGAGACAGCCCCGATTGTCGTATAAAAACGCTTGCCCTAAAATGCTTACAATATTATAACATTAATTTACCTTCATCATTTAAATACTTTGTGCCTATTTGACATAATATTATTTGGGAAAATATTACCAGATACCCATACCGTAAAGGATCCATTTCTCTATAGTGTTTTAATTTATTCATCCAATTTTTTATTTAAAAATCAACATTATTTTACTTTTTAAATCTAAAAGAGACAAGGACTTACTCAAACCAAAACTTAATAAAGAGTAGTAACTGTCAATCAAGGAATGAAAAAAATAACAGTCAACTAGGGATTAAAATAGATAGGAACTAATATGTTGGAAAATTGACCTAAAACAGCCCCCTACACGGATAACAAACTGACGTATAGAAGTGGTGAAAATATATTATGTATTGTGCTCTGTGGTTTAGGAATATCTAGCCCCACATCGTAAACACACTCCATTTTAGTAACAAAGCACCATTTTCTATCGGGATTCAATGGACTCTATTAAACGTACTCCATGCGTAGTCTTTAGTTCCAAAAAAGGTTTTGTATCCAGTCTACACTATTGAAACACTCACTATATTCGTTTCACTTATGTATTGACAAGAGTGAGTCCAGAGTACATTCCCATTTGATGGAATAATCATTTTATGTTGTTTATGTTGTTATGTTATTTCTTACGATAGCTACATTTTAAATATACAAAGAACACGCAAACATTACTAAAATATTCTAGAATCTTTTGACTTTACACTAGTAATAAACAACCCTTATTTGTTTGTGCAATCAATGTTTCTACCCTATGACCTCGATTACAGAACTGTAAATTTGTAGGTAAAACCTGGTTTTAAATGAGCTAATTTTACCTTGTAATATATATTTTAAATTATGAATTTAAATTTCTATTTCAATTTAATTTTGTTGATAGCATTTACCTCTATTTTAGCCTTACCTATTTTAAAATTATAAACAAAAGAAATGGATGGTCATCGATGTATGGCAAGTATAAAGTAAGCTTTGTGCTATTTAAAAATGTATAAAAACTTTGCAGGTTTTTTTATACTCGTTAGGGCTATCTTCATATTTACGCTATTAGAATAGGGATGAGGAAGGTATCAATTAAAATTTAAAATGTACTTCGACATTTGGGAGGAGAGAATATGGCAAACCATTTATCAAATAAACACCCTCGCTACGTGAAACAAGGATTATTTTTTGGAACCGGCTCTTACTACCCTTTCGGAATGTACGCCTTTGTATTAATTACACTAATATGTTAAGGATTAGGAAGGTTCAATTTATATGAAGTGTAGCCCCATTTGCGTGAAGGAAGAGTGGAAAGTCGTTTAGAAATCTACAATCAATGTATCCGACTGGGTTTGAAAACCAACCTATCCTTCTTCAGCAGTCTAGTCTATTGCGAGAGTATTGCCTTATATCATGCAGCCACAGAAGGGGTTACCAGGATTCAAACCTTGATCTCACTTTCACTGTTAATCCAGTCTAGTGCGTGGGTGTAGATATATACAAAGCTGATAGCAATGTGGGTGTCATATAGGGTTAAAAGCACGTCCAGATAGCCAATGATTTATCTTGAGCTGAAATTTAACCCCTGTCAAACATCAAATAGATTAAGAAAGATGATTTTACAAGCCTACATTCCTCGACCACAAGTATAATATGATACATGTATGAATACATATTGGGTATATTTGGTTTGGATTTTGTCCTAATTTATTCCACTGTTTAATAGTTGGGCAGCGCTGAATTATTCTTATTAATTCTTCTATTTTTTCTAGTTCTTTCTGAAAATTGTGTAACAGCATAGATTGATAATTTTCGTGATGAGCTATAGGCGGACACACACAAAATGAGACCAAACCTACTTTTATAGCGTAGTTAAGTATTTAACTAATCATGATTTTAATCTAACATCCTATGCAATGTCATTTGAATTTAGCTATCGTAAAGTTTTCAATTATTCTTTTAAACATTTGATATTTATATTTCCAGCTTCTGAACTTGATCTTTTATTTATGGTTCGTTTGCAATTAATTGTACCCTTTTGTCGGATACGTACCCGCACCATCATCTGTATACATAAGCGCACGTAAGCTTATCCCCATGGTTTATCTCGTGTTACCTTTTTTTATCTTTGTGACACCACCATCGCGTTTTTGATATGCTAATTAAGTTTGCTTAGCTTCTCCACGGTACGTAATTAACGCAAACACATTTTTTATATCAGAATAGAGAGCCCGGTAGCTTTGCTCGCTTTTCTGCCAATTAATTAATTTGACATTAAATACGTAGATTACCACATATTTAATTCTGATTTACTTATTTGAAGACTTTACATTCTAATAGTTCCTATAGTGCATAACAAATCTCTCTCTCTCCTATCAACACTAGATTAATATCTCGCAACATTGAACTCTATAGACAGTAAAACCGTTCCGGCGTCCCAGCATGGAATCGAAGGTGTGATCACTTCGAGTGTAACTATAAAATCTATGCAAAGGTTATTTGCTTTTTCAATCTCCGCAAAAATAGGTACATGTAAATATTATGAGACTGGAAAGGAGCCCCTAAAAAAATTCTAAAATATTTAATTAGCCTCTTAATAAGCCTATTAAAAAAGTCTCTCTTCTGAACATCTTACCCGTGTTTTAAATCACATTCCAAAGTCAAGATTATTTAATAGGGAAACGAAACTATTATTCATTTGAATCAGTTTAGAATTTAGTATTAAATATGAGAACATATTTTGTTTCAGATTTCGGTCAATCATAAGCAAATAAAGGTGGCCTACTATACTCATTAGATATTTGACTAATTAAACTTTAAATATTTGTAAACATATAAATATAAATGCATATTTTTTGTTTTTAATTTGTTGATATTTTTAAACTTTAACATGGCTATATACATTTCAAAGCGAAGGATATGTGTTTCACGAGTATGCCTATGCATGCGACAAGTGTGTTTGTCTGATTGTAAGCGAACTGTTAACGTGAAAAACTGAATACCAATACTGAGGAGAAATTATAAAATGTAGTTAGAAAATATTACTACCAAAAAAGGGGCGGAGATAATGAAAATAGGAGGAGGTTACATAATAATAAGCTACATACCCTTAACTCATCAACAAATATTTTTAGGGTGATAAAATCTCGCACCTTATGGTGGACAAGATATTCAGGACTTCTATTATGGTATTGATTAGTGGATTTAATGGGAAGAAACGAGTTGAAAAACTTAGACTTAGATGGAAGGATAACATTGAAAAATACTGGAAGAGATAGTGTGTATTGAGGTGGACTGTAATTAGCTCAAAATAGGGATAATGTCTTATTCTGGTACGTGTTCAAATTAACTCTCGTGTTTATAATGCCATAGATTAAGCAATTAAGTAAAACTTTATATTGCGATTGTCAAAAACTTAACATGGGTGCAGATATTAGCACCCAGTATTTATTTTACAGCGAACTCTAAACCTCTTTATGTACCATGGGTAGACTAGTTTTAATCCTGAAGGAGATTAATCCAAAGTCTCAAAGAGATAGTCACCACTATAAATTGATGCCAATAAAGTGTTTTAACTCTCATTCAAGGCATTTTGACATGATAATTAAACCTAACTACATGCGCTTAAACTGAATTTTAGCAAAGTAAATAAAGGAATGGTTCGGTAGATTTTATCAAGTATTTATAGCAGACCTGGGAGACAGAGTTAAAGAAAAATTATTCACTTTTTACTACATGCCTCAGTGACCAGTTAGGAATTAGAAAATAACTGCCTATGTAAATAAAATCAGTGCCAAGGTGTTTCACGCATGAAGGCTTCAAACTAATTGGCAAATGGGAGAAAATATATATCAACTTGGTACGATAACATAAATAAAAATGTATTAAACGTAAATTTAATCTAAATCTATATGCGAAAAGTTCATATGAGATTTATTATATAACTGAGTATCCCATTATATTCAGATTTATTTTTCCCATTCACTTTAATGAGTGTAGCAAATTACTTTAAGAAAATAACTTTTGAAGCTGATTAGGATTGAGCCTTGCCTTCTGAAATCACATTAAGGACTAAAAAGGTTTTAGAAACCCTACCAGTTTTAATTATTAAAATGGTAATAAATTGAATTTGTGATTTATTTTTTGTCATGATCGCCTATGCCAAATGTATAATGTTATTATTTGCTAAGGCAAGATGGTAGAATTATAAACACTATACTTTAATTATCACTATCATTTTCTTGGCATTTATTCTTATTTAACATGTTTATTATAAACTACAGAAATAAATATTTCTTTCGAGAAATACACTTTTCAACTACCACTATAAGTTTAGAGCCCCAATTTACCTACTTTAATATTATTGGTCCACTGAGGCTCATTATTTGCGAAATAAACCTTAGACAACTGGCATTGGGCCCTTTACCCAAGTAAAAAATTATGTCCTGACTGAAGGACGGAGGAATTAGATATCTTGATGTCATACCCATAATAGGCTTTAAATATTTTTTATTCAACATCACATAGTTAAAAATGTTCTGACAATCAACGTTAACCACACAGCTCTTCTGACCTTAAAATACCTCAATTGCTATGCTCTAAGATATTATCCACCCAATAAAAACTTAGTGATACACTACGATTTTACTTTACTGTACACCTACTGATGTGGGATCTCAAGGCGGAAGTTAGACTCTGAAGGAGAGAAAGCTTTTCTATCACTGTCGATTTCGTAGCTTTGATAAACAGCTTGAAGTAAACCTATAGACTAGAACTAGGACTGATTGTCAGATATTTGATTATTAATACCACCAATCTATAAATATGTTTAAGCTTAGCGTTAAGCACACAACCCTTCAGTACTCTCAGCCCCAAAACATGATCCATCTAACATCAGCCAATTCCTATTAGCTTTGTGGTGTACCACTATTTACCAGTAAAATATATTCTTATTGGTTGTTTGGGTGGGAGTATATAATTCAGGGGCTTGGGTTATTATAGTTATTTTATAAGTATAACTATCATGTAGGTTAGCTAATCGTATGATAAATAATTGGTTTTTGTAACGTTGCTTTGTGAGACAACTAGTTCGAGGATAAGTAGGATAGGTATATAACTAGGGATTATCATGTGGGCTGAGTATAACTAGTAATTAGGTTCAAGACAATTTGGTAAATTGTTAATATATTAGTGATGATATGTTAATTCATTGGAAATAATACGTCAATAGAATTAATCTTAACTTTAGGATGTGAGGATGAATTTGTGTGGTAAGGATATTTTCTTTAAAAATTACTTGAGTATAACTAAGGAAACTAAGTAAATATTTATGGTATTTGGACATTAATTACTATAGTAAGACATATCTTAGTGGCAAAAATAACTTTGTGGAAAACAGACAGATTTATAATGTGAGTCTACCTGTGTGTGAAAATATTTTACCAAATTAAGAAAAACGCTGAAAATTCCTAATAGAGTAGATCTAATAAGCTTACTTTTACACCCTGGACATTGTTCTAGAAATATATTAATATGAAAACATATCAGTGTAGAGGTTCAGTCAACGAAATATAAGTATATCAATGACCCTAATCATATAAAATATTTTGATCTCGACTATTAGTTTTGACGATATTAATAACTATCGTAACCTCAATGGTTATTTTGTAGGTTATTGGATTAAATTTTTAATATATATTTATGTATAACAGTTACTTAATGCATGGACTTAAAGTAGGTCACTCATATCCAAATATAGAAATACTTTCTAAATATTTCGTTTTTTAAGTCCAGTTGATTATATATTTGTTTACTCTGGTTAAATATGAATTCATATAACGTCAACGAATCGGTAAGTAGCTTATCATATCCGAATGATATTTGATTGGAATATTGAATATATTGTAGGGATTTAAAACCATTTGTATATTTGTCACCAACATTATCAATAAACCAAGGGAAAATCCTTCCTCAACAGCAAATCTACAAATAACTAATATTTTACATAATTAGATTGGAAACAAAAAAAAATTGCTCCAGAACTCCTAGGCATAGCTTCACACCAAGCAGTACCACGTAAGAAAAATCATCAACAAACTGGAAACATTTAAATAGTAAACAATATACATTGATTCCATTGCTTAGGCATGATCTCTAGATATAGCAAATCTCTAAAGTAGGTCAACCTTACCTACGTAGGTCGTTGACCCCAACGTAGGACAATAAACCGTAAATATTTAATTCCTTATGGCACCAAAGTTGAGGTAGATCCATGACTTGTAAAATGGTTAATGGCCCCAAAAGAACCATTTTAGCACTGCATCTTAATATCCATTCATTGGGTTGTACGCTCAAAATAAAGTTAATGACACCTAATTGTGTATGTGTATATGTAACTTAGGCCACGTAGCAGGATCTCTAAATCGGGCAAGGTCAACGTGGTTAAGGTGGCTCTATGAACTTAATTCTTTAAAGTATTAGATTGATTTAACATCATGGTATTCAATAATCAATATACGAATAAGCGTATAAACAGAACGGTTAGTAAAACGCGGTACTAAAAAAACTAATAACATTAGATGAGTTTTATTATAATCTGATAACACATTGAATACTACTTTTAAAAATCGATGGTATAAAACGATCTTACTAAATTGAGAATTAATTTACTAAAGAATTATATAATATCTAGCTTTATTCTTAAATTTAGCACAAATAAAATAACAGATACAGACCAAATCAGGAACATAGTCTTTGTTTATCAATATTAACTGTCTGCTTTATACTGACATTTAAAATAACTCACACATACATCAACGTATTCAA
Organism: Timema bartmani; assembly: GCA_902151455.1. Classification (NCBI taxonomy): domain Eukaryota; kingdom Metazoa; phylum Arthropoda; class Insecta; order Phasmatodea; family Timematidae; genus Timema; species Timema bartmani. Next base: position 130,453 of record CABFWB010001122.1, on the reverse strand, counting down.
TTTAACAAATCCAAACTGATGATATTATAAACATATTATGTATTCAGAATAAGTGTGAAGAATGAATTTATTTTCCATGGAGATATCTGTTTCTAATTTATTTTATAATATAAATACTAATAAGCTGATATATTTTCAGTCAATATTAATTTAATATTCTAAAAAATTAAATTCAACATATTTACGATGAATAATTTTTTTTTAAACCTACCACTGTACAAACGATTCCCTGGCTTCAAATATTATTTTAATCAATGTAGATATTGCTACAAATCAATGTTGATATAAACAGTTATAAGATCTAGCCGTGAGGTTTGCATGATTGTTTTTTAAAAACTATGCATCAATGTTGTAATTCTCTAAATACTTTATATTGAATGTAAGTGTTGCAACCTGGCTCTATACAATCGGGATGTAACATAAAAGTTTTAATGTGATTTCATTTTATTGCTTGATTTTATTTTAACAATTATTATTTTAAATTGACATGAATTGTTTGTATTTATTATGAGTGAATTATATGTGAAGATAAAGAAAGTTTCCTTAATAAGTTGGTCTAATAAAAATCCAATATTAGACTTAAGACTTCCATTTAGTTTTTTTAGCACTGCGTTTTACTTTACGTTAAGGTTTTCTATATTATAATTACGCCAATGGGTCAGGAATAAGTTAGGTAAAATTAATTGTAAGTGTGCCCGCATTTGAATAGAAGGAGAGAGAGTAAGAAGTCAATTATAAAGAGCTACAGTTGTTACACCCAAACGGGATAGAACCCCAATATCCATGTTATCGGCAGTATAGTCTATTAAGAGAGTGACGTCTTGGACCAGAGGTCCTCAAATTAAAGCTCACGGGGTGAATCCGGTACACAGAGTGGGTTTGTCCTGCCCCCGGATATTTTGAAATAAGAAAAATAATGACGAATACTGAAATGATGATGGTCCTGTATACCGTACACAAAATACATACGTACATACATACACCATAATGTGTTTCATTGTTTCCTAACAACAACAAAAACTCTTATGACTATTCATTATTATTATTATTATTATTATTATTATTATTATTATTATTATTATTATTATTATTGTTAGCGCCCCCTCTTACTATCCGTTCGGGTTATACGCACTTACGATAATGTGTAGTGGTAGGGTGATTGTGAGATGAAATGGAGGACCTACAGTTTAACGTAGAATCCGAACCACTGCGGAGGCCTGGCATTCCACACATTCACAAATTGTGATTAATACACGTCTTGTCAAAGGTGAAGGAAGGGTTTAACAATCAGATAAATATGTGCCAGTACCAAGGAATTAACCCCGGATCCCCAGCACAGAAGTCTGACTGACACCTTGCCCCTAGAACATCAGGTCACCAACTGTTTATTAATAAATAACTTATATAACTTGTTTGTTCTCCATTATTCCCTATAGAAGATACACTAACAGCTTTCCATTCTTAGTCATTATTTTAACCCGCTTCGATGGCAGCATAGTCTAAGGTGATACTCACACAATAAACTAGACTTTCCGATGACGGGGAGATCTTGGTTGGATCCCGGAAGTGTGCACTGATGATGTATTTTTACTAAACGATTTCCCATTATCTCTCCACGAGGTTGCGGGAACCCTTCTTTTAAATGTAACTCTCCTCATCCCTAGATTATTAGCCTAATCATAAGCGTATAGCCAGAATGGATAGTAAGACAAAGTACTTTTTTTTTAAATAGAAAGATTATTTATACATACAAAAGTACAAACACACACATATATGTGTGTGTGAGTGTGTATGTATATAATAATGTATCTCTTTTTCGATCCCGCCCATCTAGCCCTTTCAATATCCTATTGAGGTCCTCCCCTCAATAAATATAGAAACCCCTGCCTTACACCAGGCAGCCAACGAAGCGGGTTGCAGTTTAATTGGTTTGACCAGAAGTCAAATAGAAAAAAAAAAGAGGTAAATAACTATCCCAGTCTTGAATAAAATCATACGCTTTGAAAAAATTAGAATTTAATTATTCTGATTCTGAGGTCGACATACTTTATTTATTTCAACTATTTAAAAATTATATAATATATAGTAAACTCTATCAAATAATATTTATTCCTTATGGTTTTTCAAAAATATTTATGTATACTAGGTCTCAATATAGTTGGTATATTTTTACTTTGTCACAAAGAAATTCAACAATTAACAACTAATCACACCCACTTTTATTTTTAACTAAACTAATAATCTGATTAATAAAAAAAAATTAAATTTAAAAAAAATCTCTCAAAAAAAGGTATTTCTCATGTACACAATTTCAAATCTTCAATCACAAGAAATGAGGATCTAAAATACCAATGGAGGTCGTATAGTAAAATTGAAATACTTACTGGTATAACAAAAAAGCTAAGGCTATCACAATACACGATAAAATAAAATACTTTTCCATTTAAAAAATTGCATGATATAATTGATTTTATAATGTTTTAATTTCGTCAATTTAATTTTATTAAATAAAGATTTTTTTACTGTAATATTTTAAAAATTAATGGAACTAAATATAAGTTTGAACCTCGTATTATTCCAATATTAGTTTTTTAGGATCACCCTAGTGAAAAATAAAAAGTCCGGTCATGATATTCCCAAATTATTATTTTATTCTCAAATAGTGCTGGTTAAAACGTATCTTTGGAGGACCTACAGCTCTTAAAATTTTACTCAACATATAAACCAAAATACTATGAAAGCTGTAGGCTAGTTTAACATTAATTACCCTAAACACCCACTTATTAATCTGGTGTTTGTATATAGTTGTAAATAGAATCTAAATATATGATATAACTAATTATATATAATATTTGTTATATAGTTTATACATTTTAATAATATAACTATACTTATACATAATTACATGTTTATACTATTTTATGATATATTTATACATAATTACATTTATATACAATACTAGTGGGTCGTTGCAACGATGGCTGCAGTTTTTTGCACTAATATGTATTTTAAACTTTTTATTGGGAAAGGATCTATATAATAACCCCTCATTCTCTTTTTAGTTAAAAGTTTACTCGTCAAAGGCTATCAACTTTACTTAGGTATTAAGTTTTCGGTGTGTAATTTGAATAAAACGTATATTTTCCCCCTTCAGGCTCCGATGAGAACTTAAGATGAGCCCTCTCCCAGATCTCTATTTATTCATTGCACCAAACCACTCAAGTAACGATTGAGCTGATATTATTTTTAAACAAAGACCAATATTCTATTTTCCAATATACAGCTGTACAAAAATTATGGCTACCATGGAGATGCAAGCAAAGAGTGATTGTACAAATGAACCAATGCCCACACAGAAGGAAAAGATGGAAAATTCACTAGGGAAATTGGGTTTTAGTTTTAGAACACTATTTTTACCGGTATCCTGATTCTCTAATATTTAAAATGAGTGTTCATTTCTCAAAATATGTTCAGTCATTTTCTCGTAATTTATGTTACTCTAATCGGGCTTATCAAATAATATATATTAAGATATATGATAGTCTGAGTAATGAAATGTGATAGTGAAAATGAGAGTGTAAGTGTTTGAGTGAGTGATTGTGTAAGCGTGTGGGTATATGTGAAAATGAGACTGTGAGTGTGAGAAAGTAGGTGTAAGAGACTGAGAATAAGCAATTGAGTGAGATTAAGTGAGTGTGAGTGAGGTATAGTGAGAGTATGTGTATGTGTTAGAGAGATAAGTACTGGAAGAAGAGAAAAAGAGTGTGTATGAGTGAGGAGATAGAGAGAGAGAGTGAGAAAGAGAGAGATAAAGAATGTGTCTGAGAAAGTGAGAGTGTATGAAGGAAAGAAAGAGAATAGGTAAGGGAAAATGCGTGGTAAAGATTGTGAGAGAGAGTGATGAGAGAAAGAGAGAGTGTGTTTGAGAAAGAGAAAATTTTTGAGAAAGGGAGTGAATTTGAGAGAGAGTGAGATTGAGAGAGTAAAGTTGAGAGAGTGAAAGTGAATTAAAGATTTTTAAGTAGAGGATGTTTGAGAGAGAAAGAGCGTTTGTGAGAGGCGTTTAAGAGATAAAACGTTCGAGAGAGACCGTTTGAGAGAGAGTTCTTAAGAGAGAGAGATTATAATAAAGATAATGTGAGATAAATTGTCTAATAAAGAGTGTATGTGAGGGTAGAGAGTTTGTGAGAGAGAGGGATAAAGTTTGTGCATGAGAGAGAGAATGAGAAAAGATTTTATAAGAGAGAGAGTTTTATGGAGTGAGTGTGTGTGTTTGTGTTTGTGTGTGTGTGTGTTAGAGAGAGAGAGAGAGAGAGAGAGAGGGGTGAGAGTGTGAGAGCGGGAGGGAGTCTGACAAAGAGAATGTGAGAATATAGATGTGGTACTCAAACATTATGGTACTTTGAAATATCTTTTCCTCAAAATTAATTATCAAAATAGAAACATATCTGAATTTACTGTATTTGTAAGAATGTTAAGAGATAGATGGGGTACACAAAACATTACTTTTAAATATCATATCCTCAAAGTTAAGCGGTAAAATGAAAACGTAGCTTAACTTATGTGTTTGTATTTTGTTACTATTTACTAAAATGAACACGAAGACCAATTATTTGAATAAAATGAATATCAAAACCCATTAGTTGAATTAAATGAATACCAAAACTCATACTTATATAGTAAAAATCGCTATTTTTAAATATAATTTAATGTAATTCTATCATTTGGAGCATTTAATACATAACAAAACATATTTAACATCATTTTACTATGCGCAAAAAAAAAACGTAAATAATATTTCCACTAACTTAACAACTTAACCTTTTAATTTTCAAATTAAGCTCACTCTTATTGATTTAAATGCGAATTAACAAAAACCAGATTCCGATAAATAAATGGTACGGGACTCCGCACGGACGTTCTCGCTCTATTGTTTAAAAATGGAGCTATTCACTCAAAACTCGTAATATATGTGAAACGAAATAATATACACTAGCAAATCCAAGCATAAATTACACTATATTTATGTAAATCATTTTTGAGTCCCGGTTTTAAATTTTATAATTTTATTTTTAAAGAATTAATGTCCTCATTTGTATGTTTGGACCGATAAAAAAGATCAATATTGGATAGACAAGGGTCAACGCTTCGTATTAAAATTTCGACTTCAAGTAAAAATTTCGACATTTTATTAGGTGTTGCACATCTTCATCTTATCGAATTACCATTAAATTCCTAATTTATAAATTTTGACCAATATCAACTTTAAATATTGAATATTGAATCTAAATTGGAGATAGATCACTGTTGTACAAAAATTTATCCTAAGAGGTTAAAGGAAAAATAACATAAACATTTTGAGGGACTTATTTATATCTAACTACTCTATGGCATTGGAGAATTATTGGGTTAAAATTTAAGTAGTATCTCTTTACAACTGATGCTCCCAAAATTGTTTTAATATATTTGCCACTTTCTCAGAAACTGTTGGTTTTATAACAATTTATTTCATAGAAAAGTGTTTTATTTTTAATAGTACTACAATTCTGCAATGATAAGTTATTTAGTATCTCAAATAGTTGCAGAAATATGTAAATTTCAGCTTCTGTAAAGTAGCCTAAAAGTCATTTTCATGGGGGAAAAAACGCAAGTTTATTTATAATCTTAATCAACACCTAGAAACAAATTTTAATTAAAATCGTTAGAGCCAATTTTGAGAAAATCTATTTTCTCTCTTTTCACCCATTAGTAAACTAATCTTAATTTTAAATTTTCACAGACACACAGACAGACGGCATTGCCAATACCACATTTTAAGTTTCGGGGGGTCATGACACGTCGACATCCATTAACATTTCAGGTTAGGTTTTTTTTTTTACGTTCGCAATACTTTACTTTTTGTGTTCGAAAAGTTAAAAAATATTAATATTTACGTATAGCTTGAAAGTTATTGGTTTTATAAAAATATGTTTCGAATAATATATTTGTATTATGAATAGATCTGCATATTTGTAATGATAAGTTTTTTATATCTCAAATATTTTATTTAGCAATTAACGAATTTCATGGTGATCAAACAAATAATGAAAAACTGAAAATTATCTGTGAGAATCGGGTTGTCGTGGAAAAACGACAATTCCTTCCCGACATACTGAACTCCTAACCGTTAAAATGAGTGGTCGTTTGTTAAAATCTTTTCAGCCATTCCCTCGTATTTTCTATTACCGAAAACGGTATTATCAATATATGTATAAGATATATACATATATAATATAGATATATATTATATTTATATTATATATGATTTTCTTTATTTTTAATATATATATATAATCTAAGAGAGAGAGAAAGACAAAGAAAAGAAGAGAGATTATATAGTATGAAGATAATATCTGTTTTGAGAGTACTTGGCTAACACGGTTTATCCTCTAATAAGACGTAAAATGTCCAAATAATGATTTTGGGGTGGTTGTTGGGCTTTATCAGGGCAGTTAGCCTCAACTTATTTCAGACACAAACTTCAACCCATACTGCTTCATTGCTTAATGAATTACCTACAAATACCTATGAATAATTACGTGAACTTTTCTTTTGCACCACGTATTAATACCTGTTCAGATTGTACGTATATTTAATGATTACGCTGGGGTTTTAGGCAGGAGGAAGTTAGAATTAGGATGAAGTATACCCGCATTTGCGTTTAGGGAGCGTGGAAAATGATATTGGAGAAACTTTACAATAATTAATATAATCCTAGGATTTTTATACTTTGTTACACACTGTCGGAAAGATGTTTACCAAATAATGATATTATTACTAACAGAATATTTCGCAAATTATATTTCTCTAAACTAAGTATTACTGTTGGAAAGTGATAGAAATAAAAATTCCTTAAGGTTAAGCATCAAATTCTTATTGGACATTTTAGGATTAAGAAATTATGTAATAACTAGTTTATACACTATAAGGTTATAAATTAAAAGCTACAAACTAATAAAGAGAAATGTTTGTAAAGTATCTTTAAATGACGTTAATTTTTTAATCGTCAATTGTTGGTTGATAAATAATGTTTTCTATGTATATTAAATTATTTTAAAAATAACAATATATCCATTTGAAAAATATTTAATATTACTGTACATTAAACGTTTTAATACAACGTGCTATTCTTTAAAAATACGTTCCAAATTTAAATTTTTAAACACACTTTAAGTGATCGAATAGTCCAAGGCCTCACTTTTGCAATAGACTTGACTGCCGATAACCAATAAATCTATGTTCAAATTCTGACTGACTGTACTTATGGTGGTTTTTCTTGATAGGTTTTCTACTCCTGCGTAAAACAGTTGGGCCACGAGACCCCTAGACCAAAAGGTTCATAGTTTAGTTGGGCCATGATCACTGATCAAAAAGATTATCGTAAGAACTTATTTTTAGCACAGCTTCTTACTACTCATCCAGGTTATACGCTTAAGTACTAATTACGCTAAAGAGTTAGGAATTTGGAAGGTTGAATTTAGAGGAAGTGAATCCACATTTTCGTGGAGGGAGAGTGGAAAACCATTTAGGAAAAACCATCCCCAGTTCACCTGACGGAGATTCAAACCTCGATATCCCCATCCTTGACAGTCTAGCTCAATATAAAATCAACACGTTACGCCACCGAGGGGGGGGGGGTTATAGCTTAGTTGGGCTACGGTCACTGACTAGGAGGTTTATTCTCATAGCTTAATTGGGCCTCGTTCACTGGAAGATAATAAATAGACTTGCGAGTAGATATGAATTCGGCCCCACCAACCTTTTTGCCTTTTCGCTTATGCTTATTTAGGCTAGGTTAACCTAGATTAGGTTAGGTTAGCTTAGCACTTTGTTGTGTCTTACTTTACACCACTTGCTGTTTTTCGCTCTACTTGAGAAATAATTTATAACCAATCCAAATGAAGTCACGACAGACGCGACTGAGTTATTTCACCACTACACATTGTTTACAATTTTCAAGAAGGAGCCAACTTTAATGTGGAATTAACACAAACATTTTAAACGCAGGTGAACTTGTAGCCCAACAGTAATGTGGGATTAACAATAGTCTTTAAAATGCAAGTCATAACAGAAATACGTGGCTCAACTGTAATACGCCCTTCTTCTCTCCCTCTAATCAAATGTGTATACGCATTCTCTAAATTCACTCATCCTAATCCAAAGCACATTAGATTAATTAGTACATATGTGTACAATCCGAACAGATAGCTAAATGTAGTGCTAAAGAAAATAAATGGTACGGCGCACCGCACAGACTTTCTCTCTCTTTCTATAAGCTCGTAAGATTTCTGAACGGAATAATGTACATTGTATCATCACCACTCCACATAAGAACACGCATGAAATAATATACAATGATATATAATCAATAAGAAAATAGGCGCATCTTTGTCCACTTAAGATCATTTCAAACAGTTTAATGTCTTCCACAAGAGACAACACTTCGTATTAAAATTTCGATTTCTGGTTAAAGTTTTAAATTTTATAAGGTGTTGCAGATCTTCAAGTCATAAAAAATGTAAATATTGACTATTGAGTCTAAAATGGAGATTGATCATTGCTGTGCAAACATTTCTCCTAAGAGTTTTAAGGAAAAATAACATACTATTTTTAGATACTTACTTATATTTAATTACTCTATGGCATTGGAGTATTATTGCGTTAAGGCATAAGTAGTAGATCTTTACAACTAAAGCTCACAAAATTGTATTAATATATTTGCAAATATCTCAGAAACTGTTGCTTTTATAAAAATATATGTCAATTAAAAGTTTTTTATTTCTAATAGTCCTACAATTTTGCAATGATAAGTTGTTTAGTTTCTCAAATAGTTGTGGAGATACGGAAATTAACGCTTCTGTAAAGTACCCTAAAAATCATTTTCATAGGAAAATGAAAATAGCCAGTTTATTTATAATCTTAATCAACGCCTAGATACGAATTTTAATCAAAATAGTTTGAGCAGATTTTGAGAAAACCAATTTTTTCTCTTTTCGCC
>CABFWB010001122.1:62828-94461 GCA_902151455.1 Timema bartmani | reverse complement strand
GGGTGATGGAGTTCCCTGGCAGAAATGGGAATAGAATAGTTGAGTGAGTTTAGTTTAGCTTAGTTAGTAGTTAAAATAGATAAATTAGGGACGGGGGAACTAGGTATGGGGTAGATTAGGAAATTCAACTGCCAAGGGTGGAAGGAAGGGTGAAAACGGAAGTGTGGTGGCTAGAAAGTAGGCGGGGCACCAACTCCGATAGGGGGCCTCCCCAGGTGGTGGATATAGGGATTCCCACCTCTGCTGGGCGCTTGGTGGACTCAGGAGTGAAATCCCGGGCATTGTGAAGGGCTCAGCGGGAGAGGATACCGGGGGCGTAATATACCCGGGGCGCACCAAATAGAGCTAGGAATGGTTGAATTTCAGTTAAGCTAAGAGCCAAAATCTGTGTTGTAATGTTAAAAAGGAAATTCATATTGAAATTGTAAAAGTAAAGTCAAAGTTATGTGGAAAAACAGCCCGGACTTAAAGTTTGTAAGATATCGGGCCTGTAAACACTGAATAAATTTTTTTTAAATAAAAAATCCTGTATAGTACTAACCAGTAATAACAATAATATTAGGAATGTAAAATCATATTTGTCACAAATCTATGTTAATATTGTTATAATGGCTTATTATGAAACAGCGCAGTGTGAATAGCAACATAATTCTTAGAAGCACGGTGATCAGTGACTTATACTATTATTATCTCAGGAAAGATGAAATGAATCATGTAAACAAATTCTTGCCAGAAAGTTTTATTTTGAAGTTCAGGCGATCATACCTCAAGAAAGGGCAAAATATCACTATAATCCTTTTCTTTATATTATTGAAGCTGGCAGAGAGACTGAAAGCAGAAGAAACGATCATTGTAGAGAAAGTAAACTAGGCAAGGAGAGAAATTTCTGGGTCCGTGAAGATGTCTAAAACTCTGTTCTCCATTACACAAGACCACTGTGCTCAAGGCTCAGAAAGACATTACATTGAATGCGTACCAGAGAGAGAAATAGAAGAACATCCTGCTATAGAGCACACTCCAACCAAGTGTTGAGACACGTGCAATTGAAAATATGCTCCCAGAAACAGTGGAGCTATATAGCTACACATCGTATGGCATTGACATTGTTAGCTTAAATTACTCTGTAAGGGCTAGCTACTTCTTGGAGATATTCAGTGGATGTTTTCTACAACATCCTTGACCTAGAAACACTCAATTCGTGTGTAATTTACAAGAAGGTCACAAGTCAGAAAATCTCTCTGCACAAAGGTATACTTCTACGGGTGAACGAGCCATAAACAAAATCACAAACACCGTCGGTGTCAAGGGATTACTGAAAGTCAGATAAACAAAACTGTTGACAGATACACCCCCTGAAACAAGGCTGTCGGTGGCAAATATACAACCACAGTCACAAAAAAGAGTAACCTGCCTCTAGTAACTTGAGAGTCTGTATAAATATATTTATTTCTTGTGCCGGCCTGATGTATACATAATGCATATTCTAATTCTTCATATTGTAAATTTCTAGAACAATTTTTTGTATAGTTCAGTATCATCTATTACTGTCCTAAGTAGCCTTATGTGATGTTAAATATATAATTTGAAATAAATGTAATAGGCAATTTTAAATCAGTATGATAATTATAATTATTATATTCATAATCAAGCATAATAAACTATGTCAAATCTTAATGGCAGAATCGTTCTATTCTTAAATTGTTTTCCGACTACTGATTGTAAAGAATCTCAAGTCCTCTAATTTTATTCGCCCCTATATGATATAGTACTATAGTTTATTTTTCATTACATTTATTTTCATGGATTCCAGTATAACATATACAGGTGTCCCAAAATTTACTGTTCAGTAAAGTATCACGTTCGGTATCTCGTTGCACTTCTTTTTATAACAGGTGTTGGAAATGTCCCACTTGGGCCTGAAAACATGTGTCTACACTCCTATTCATATGATATGATATAATATGAAGAGCTGTGTTCGGATGTATCTTCAGGGCCTTGGGGGACATTTCCAATATCTGTGATAGTAAGAACTGCAAAGAGGTATGTTGACGGCACAGTAACTTTGGGACACCCCGTATACATTCATGATAAGAAAATAAATCACCAGCCAACATCTAAAAGTATGTTACAATGTTCTAAGACATGTATTTAAATAACTGGTGAAAATTGCAAATTGTTAATGAGAAGCGGTCAATTTGACCGCTGATGGACCTTCTAGGTATATGCATGTGCTTATGCCTCCTAGTGTTAAGGGCCAAAAATAAAACCATGCACAGGGCACATGAAAAACTATTTACGGCACTGCTTATATAAATCGGTTCATTTTCTAGTTTTTTTATATATATTTTGACGTTTAGCTTGAAAACCACTGATAAGATTTTAATGGGATTTCCACTCAAGGATGACCTACACTTTCAGGATGGAAATAGGATATATTTTTTACTGTTAATGTATAATGAAATTGATATTATTCAATTGTTTCTTAAACCACGCAATCAACTGATATTTTCTCCTTTCTGTCTTACTTGATCTCCAAATCAACTGCACACCCAAAGAGTAATCCAAATAGAAATTATATATAAGTTTGGTTGGATGTTTCATTTTCACATTGGTAGGTAAAATGCATTTCTTTGATGAATAAAAATCTCTGCATATACCACACATCTTAAATTGGTTTTATCTTACATTTACATAGATATGTATTCAGACAAATAGATATCTCCCATTAAAAGGCTGCTTAAGCACCAAAGTAGCAAAGGAAATTTTCAAATAAATAAAATGTAATTTATATTTATGTGTAAACGCTCTACCATAAACTTAGAAATACTTGAAGATGTACACCTAACGTTTTTATACTTTTATTCATATCGAAACCCTAACGGCTTAGGCCGTTTAACTTCCTGTGCGAGTTACTTATAAATATCATACATGCGTATTATGCGTAGTAAGACGAGATGTAAAAAATAAACTTGAATAAATTCCACTATGTTATAATTTATAAGATAGGGCCATTGTGTAGTCCATCAAGGTAGGACTGCTATCAATTATAGTATTAAAATATGCACACAAAAAGATTTATTATTTCTACATATATTTCTAGGCTTACATCTAAAGTTTCGAGATCACTATCATGGTTATATCAAAACAAAGAAAATTAGTGAACTGAAACTAAAAATAGACCTGCTTACTCAAATAAATCCAAGGGTGTGATTAATTGTTAGATATTTCCTATAAAATTATGTACTCAATCAACACTGGATTTATTTGTAGTGAGCATCAAGCTATGATAATGGTATGTGTAATGAACTTAATTAATTTGTTCGGATCTAAATATATTTCAATACTTGATAGAAATTTCGATTATAATGAACCATTATCTTTGGTTTTAGTAAACCCAAAAATTAAAACTTACTCGTGCAAGCATAAATTCTCTATTAATTTTTTTCTTATTTGAAACAAAAAACTTATATGGTTCTTTTAACATAAGACTTGGATGAATCAGTTCCATGGAAGTGTTCTTATTTTGGTAGAATATAGAGCCAATCAATCTATGAAATTGGACGGATACTAAGTGCTCTGAGTGCAGAGAGCCACTGAACCCCATCCTTCAGGCTTAGGTATCATCGTGTGGTTACAGCGAGGAAAGACATACAAGGTTCTTTGATGTACGCCATACCTTTTGTCGACCAGGCATGGAGGATAGCGTCAATAACCACTCTACATAATTGCTTCCGGCACCCTGGTTTACCTAATAGATGTGTGACTTTTGAGGCTTAAAACAAAGTGGCCCTAAAGAACTGTTACAAATCGTCATTGACAACTCCTTTGGAATTAAATACTTCATTGATATAGACTATGAAGTTATGACGAAATAAGTCTAACTGGATGAGGCTACCGTTGAGGCTGTGAAAGGTAATTTTAGCAATGTAACTAAAGATGATGACGAGAGTGAATAAAGTTTCCCGAGAGTGAAAGAGATGTTGGAGGGTGTCAGGACTGTTGTAAGGTTTATTGAATGTTTTTAAAATTTGGAATCGCGTGTATAAAAGATACAGGAATGATACAAACAATCTACTCACTAAAATAGTGGACATCAAGCAATCGCACATATTTAAATGTGTGTTGATAAATTCAATTAAAATTGATTCTGTTAGTAATTTTTGTTTTGGGTATCACTATCCCTCTCAATGAAAGTCATGGGGAAACACATTTCAGCATTAGTGAACTTCGGACACTGTGAACTAGATATCTCAATTTGTGACGTTAATTATAAACAAAGTGGATTGTAGATTGAGATTGTGACGCCTTAAACCCCGTGACCAGCAGTAAAAGTAGTTCCTAAGCCAATAAATTAATTGTAACACTTTTAATGTATATTAATTGAAACCCCAGGGTGTGGACCTCCAGCGTATTCTTTTAGATCAAATATATTGAAAATAAAACTGCATAGCTACAGGGAGGTATTTCTTTAAACCCCATTAACAAAAAAATTTTGAATTGTACATAAGTAGTCAGGGAACTATTTATATTTTGTTCCCTAGATTTTTTTAAATCCATAGTGAGACTGACGCATTAGATTTCATATCTACCTGTTCGGGTAGCTATAAACCAATAAACAAAGAAAGCGGAATCTTGGCATGAGCCTACGTTATTATGGTATCCTTAGTTTCTCATATTCATATATTGCAAGCCTGAGCCCAGAAATATTAACTGCGTGCTTTCTGGTGTGCGGGGGTGGGTGAGGGGATGTCATTTAAATCTTTAACTTGTTATACATTATTACTTAAGGTGCGGCAGAAGGGATCACGAGTAATTTTTAAGTTTTTACAGCATTAAATTTTGTCGGCCAAAATAGATAAAATATTTCTCCAGTAGCAACATAGAGTTTAGTTTTCTGCACATGCTAATATCAACAGATCTTGAATATCTGTCAAGGCTGTCCTGGAATTTGGTCAAAATATTTTCTTTTTATTTAAATTGTTTTGACAAAATTCCAGGACACTCTTGACAGATATTCAAGATCTGTTGATATTAGCATGTGCAGAAAAATAAACTCTATGTTGCTACTGGAGAATTATTTGATTTATTTTTGCAAAAAAAATTATTTTATATAAAAACTGTAAAAATACTTGCGCTCCCTTCTGCCAAACCTTAAGGAAATGAGGGGATATGCACTTGAGGCGTTTATTTTTAATTTTATAAATTTGTGAGTATGATGACCTAGACTTCGTGACCACCTGCATGGGTATTTAAAAAAACCAATAAACTTTTAAAACTGACATTTTGCATACATACTAAGGGCGACTGATGGTGCACAAATAGGGTTTGGTTCCTTCTATATTCTAAAATTGAATACTTTAATCACGTGAGTACTAGTTTGTGATGATATAATGGTATTCACTTTGGCTCACGATTTCTATGTGCTGTAGAATAGTGACTAATTTTCTATTTAAATTCTTCTCCAAACAGAAATGTCAACCTTCAATCGAATTTTATCTTTTTAAATGCCACTAACTTCAACCAGGTAGCACTGTGGCATTCAAGTAAGTTTTACTTACGAGATTATTGGTGTGGACTGTTCCAACCAAGGAAAATAAATAACAGTAGCTTGGAGTATGTGACTTTATAGGGATGATGACAAAAGTGCACTCAGGAATTATTTTGTATGTATCAAGAGCCTAACGCCTTAGACAGCGGGACTACCAGTTCGGCTAGCTTCAACATAAATAAACTTAGATATATGAAACTGTAAATACGTACAAACGAAGAAATGAACGTATAAATCGGTTTTTGCTGTTTAACTTTTTATATATTATGATCCTAAAGATGTAAATCCTGTGAAAACCAGTTTGGAACTTTACAATATGGATCAGCAGTATATAGTGTTTAATATAATAGTTATTACTTGTTCGTTTTGTGCCTGTACAACGCCGGGCGCTTGCAACTAATTAACTAAAGATAATACTAATAAAATTGTGAAATGTTATCAATTGTAAATAGGAAAAAAATAATATGCTAATACTTTTTAAAAGGCCCTTCCTACCAGAATCATACTATTTGTTTTAGCCTGTTAGTGTTTGCATAGTTTAATCTTAAAATTTATTCAAAATAATGTGTTTAGAGATAAATAATAAATTATACGTTGTACCACAAAGACTTTCTCGCACCTTTACCTAATAAAAATTTAAACACTTACTTAAAACTCGTAAGATATGTAAAACCAAATAATATAAATTGTTTCAGAAACATGATGAAAAAATAGCACCACATTCCACCAAAGACAATAAACTAAACAATAGACACTGTTACAGAAATATATTGAAAAGAACGGAACATCTTGGTTCATTAAAGTACATTAAAATTGACTTCCAAGCTTTTCATTTAAAAAATATATTTACTTATAGCTCAGAGATTATTAGATGTCTAAAAATACATATTTGACTAGGAATATTTTAATTTTATTAGTCCTACAACTTTATAATGATAAGTTATTTTGTATCTCATAGGGTTGTAGGTACGTTATCAAAAATACCCTCAAGTCATTTCACTCGAAACTTGAGGCGCGACATTTTATTTGCAATGCTAAACATTGCCTGGATACAAATTTTAATCAAAATCATTAGAGCGGATCTTGAGAAAAAAAAGTTTTCTCTTCTCTCCCTTAAGTAAACCACCCTTAACATTAGGGTTGTATGGATAGTTCCAGAAACTCCTCTGAAAAACCTCATGAAAACCATAATATATACTCTTATATAATAATATTAGAGTTTTCATAAAGTTATCCAGATGAGTTTTTGGAATTATCCATCTAAACCTAAAAAATTCGTAACATAGAATATGAATTTTAATAACCTAATCAGAATGTGCATGTAGAGAATGTGTAGCGGAGGAAAAGCCACATTTTGTAATCATAGTAAATCCCTTTTTAACCCAGTCATGGCTAAACTAGTTCACCTTTCTTTCACCCCGTATTAAAACCAGCTCGGACCTTTTTTTAGCTGTGAGAGAAATAATTATCAACTGTCAAAAGCAATATTACCACATTGAAATGGTGGTAATAATATAGTACTAGTATTGAGAGGTTTTAATGCGTAACCAATATTGTAGTTTCATACTTGACATAAAGTTCGATAAAAGTTACATTACAACCAAACCATTACTACCTTCCAAATAACAACAACTGCACACATTTTATTGGCAACATTATTTACATTTGATAAAATAATCACATTTATAAATAGGGAAGAAGTTATACATCCGGATCATAACGGGTGCTACTAAAGATAATTTGCGGTCAGCTAGTAAATGTTAACCTCCATTATTTAATTGAAACTAGTAGTGCTCACAATTAAAATTCCTACTTAAAATAAATAAATAAAATGGTTTTCAGAAAATTTTATGACACAAGCACAGATTAAAGAAATTAAAGATAATGAAAGTTCACCTTAAATAAATTAAAGAGGATATCTAGAAGAGCGCAGATACGTAACACTGACGTCAATAGCTTCCACGCTATTTTAGAAAGGGTTTGTTATTTTAGAATATGGTTGAAACCAAAATTGAGGCAAAGATTCGCAACTTCGCATTTCATAGACCAATGAAAAGGGTTATAAAATCAATATTTATAATTGATATAGGGAACAGAATAATGTAATCATTATTTAAAATTGCTTTAATGGTTTGGAAGCTTACTAACTGCTACTTTCATCAGAAATACCACAGTTCAGAGCTATATAATTTCAAGCAGGCTGAACCCTTAAGTACATCCATAATAACCTTCTTGACAGTGATTTTATTGATCCGCGCTGGTTGCGGAATGAGCCAAGTTACTAGATATTACATTTAGGTTTTTTACTGATGAGAATTTATGGGTTAGAATGCAGGCTAAATTTGCTAAAAGTGGTTTTTCACACATAGCTTTCCAATATCTCTCTTCGTAAGGGGAGGTGAATTTCCATTTACTCTATATGTCCATCTTCATATCTGTCTATTAAATTAGTTTCAGTCAATTTCTCAAATTAATGGCCATATATGCAGTTAGAAATGTTGCTAGACCTAATTTCAATATTCATACGTCAAGTCACTGACCTGCAACTGTCACATCTTATCAATACTTTTAACATAACACTAACAATAATGTAAAATGCTATTAATTTTGGACGAAAAAAATTGTTGTTTGTATTTTATAAAGGTACATTTTAGATGAAAATTGAACTGTAATAAAATTCGCAATTGAAAAAAAATAGTATATGTACCCAAAATAATAGCATTTGTCTGTGTAGACTATAGATACTACCCCAAGATTGAAACTGTGTACTATGTTATAAATATTCAATAAACAATTAAATGTGTTGAAAGTAACAGACCTTCATTAATTTTCTTTCTAAATGTATTCATTCTTATTCTATTAGCGTAATTGAAATGTGCACATAACTAAAAAATGAGCTTATACGGGGAGAATAAAACAATAGAATAAATGGTTTGGTGCACAGCAAAAAATTTCCTTTTATCTTAAAATCAAGACATTTACTAAAGATTCGTCAATTGTGAAGCTAAATAATGAACATTTAAGATAAACGCTCCACCAAAAAGCATTAATGAATAATATACACTCTTACAGAAACACTGAGTAAAGAGGAACATCTTGGTCCACTCGGTCCAACAAAGAGCACAACAATCGATTGCACATTATTTTTAGCACTGCGTCATTCTACCCGTTAGGGTTATACGCTTAAACAATAATTACGATAATGGTTTTAGGGATCATACGGTTATATTTAGAGTAAGTGAACCCATATTAGCTCGGGGAGAGAGTGGAAAACAATTTTGGGAAAACTACCCTTATTACACTCGATCGATATTCAAGTCTCAATCTTCCCGCTATGGCGGTCTAGTCTAATGCGATAATAGCACCTAATTTCATGCGGCCACCTAAGCGGTTAATTTCACATTTCAAAGAGCTCCATAAAAATGTATATGTACTTATAGTTCAGAAACTATTGGTCTTAGAAAAATATATTCCGATTAAAACATTTATAATTTTAATAGTTCTATAATTTTACGATGAGTTATTTCGTATCTCAAATATTAGCTGAGATAAAATCAAAATTGAAATTTTGTGAATATGTGAGGAACCATTAAAGTGTAATAATCATGGGAAAACGAGAAATGTTGTTTATAATGTTAAACATTGCCTTGATTAAAAAAATTAAAATCATTAAATTGGATTTTGAGAAAATCGATTTTTCCCTTTTTGCCCTTCATTTAATCTTAAGATTGATATCTAATTATTCCAAGAACTTTTCGGGCTATGAAAGACCGAGATACTAAGTTTTAGCCAAATTTGTATTATTTTTTTTTTCTGCACTAGGTCGAGATAAAAACAGCCTCGGGAAAATAACTATTTTGGTTTCAGGGGATCATTAAAGGTCGACATCCATTAAATCTCGATTATATTTTTTTTTACGCTCACAATAACTTCTTTCTCAGAGGGGACAAGGAGAAAGTAAAAAAGTTAGTACTCTTGAGATAAAGTCATGTGCGTTGGCTTTTATTTAACCTTACGGGGAACACATTGGTAGTATCATTCTAAAACAAATTGCTAAATAAAGCTTGGAATGGAATTCGAATCAACAATAAAGGTGCACTTCTTAAACGTTAGCAGTGCCCAGATCATTGCGTAAAAGCGGAATAGAATGCCTTGAAGCGGGCCAATGGGAACTTTTACTAGAATTGAGCTAGTGGTTAGATCCCTTTAATTTAACTTTAGTAAAGATTAAATTAAACATTTAAATCGAACCTGTACTTTCTAAAACAAGGTCAAAAAACACAATTTATCCAACAAAGACAAATTAATTAGCTTTTAACAGTCGAAATAAATCTCTAGAAATTGTCATGTATTCATAATTAAACGATATCTTGAGTTAAGATTTCACAAAATACAAATTCCGCTCCAAATTTTAGTAAACATCTAGTGGTAATCGAGAATAAATATTATATTAATTTAGCTTGTTGACTGAGCTGCAAATGTTATAGTTCAAATTTCCAAATTTAATGTGACAATTATTAATAATATAACAAATGTATTTATTAGGTCTGCAAAACAATGAAAATGTTATGGAAAGTGTAACAAAATTTATTTGACTGCACTGTTAATAATAAATAAAGAATTCAATGAGTTTAAATTTGAACATTTTAATAAATGGTAAAACCAATGGTAGCGTATATAATATATTAAATTACATAACATTTTGAGTTGTTTTATAAAATTAATAATCTATGTATTTGTTATATTATTATTATTAATGGTATAATTACAACTTGACGTTGATCTATGACATTCTGGTCAACCAGTTAATTTAATAATCACTTCCTTCTCAATTAATACAAGCCTCTTACTCGACATCCTTTAGAATATTTTCCAAAATTTTAATTTAGTGATATGCTAAACAAATCTATGATAGAGACAAATATTAGCTGATAAATGTAATGATATTTCCTTAAAATTTGCGTTTATTTGTTCACCAGACTTTGCTAGATATCTCGCTGGTCTTAAAGAACTTGTTAATTCATGGACGTTAGAACGTAGGCTCGCCATTTAATCCTATTCTAAGAAACTTTCATCCAATCCCCAACCTGACACCCAAACTCCTTCAAATTCATTTTAAAAAGAGAGAATATAAAATTAAAATAGCCATTTTGAAATAATACACACTTGTTTAAATATTGCTAGACAGATGAATATCTGAAATGAGTTTCAACAATGCAGAATGCAGAACCTCTACGTTGATTATTAAATTATATCATGGTATTTTCTATCATCCATTCTCCCTACACATAAGGATTATATGGATATGTATAGTAATTGTGCCCCTGGAGGAGGGATCAGTATGGTATGTACTATAATAAACACAGCTTGGATTTTAACCTTGACTTCTCCATTATTAGAAAATTGGACTAAATGAATTTAATAAAATATTTATGTATTTTCCTAGAATATATTACTACCATGATTCCACCTGTTGATGCCTATATTCTTACCATCACTCTGCTTACATATGCCTATATTCCTACCATCACTCCACTTGTAAACGCCTATTTTCCTACTTCAACTCAATCTGTAGTTGCATATCTTCTTACGCAACTCCACCAGTTGACATAATAACGTTCCTACTATGACTCCACCAGTATACCTATTACCATTCATATTGTGACTCAACCATTCCTACTGTGACTCCACGAGTAGGCATATTACCATTCCTACCATAAATCTACCAGTAGACGTAATAGCAGTTCTACCATGACTCCACCAGTAGACTTAATAACATTTCTATTATTACTCCACCAGTAGACGTACCATTCCTACTGCGACTCCACCAGTAGACCTATTACCATTCCTACTCTGACTCCACCAGTAGACGTAGTAACAGTCCTACCGCGACTTCACCAGTAGACGTAATAACATTTCTACCGTTACTCCACCAGTAGACTTAATAATATTCCTACCATTACTCCACCAGTAGACGTAGTAGCATTTCTACTGAGACTACACCATTAGACGTAATAACATTTCTATTGCTACTCCACCATTAAACGAAATAACCCTTCTAGCGCTATTCCACCAGAAGACGAAATGACGTTTTTAACCTGACTCCACCAGTAGACGAAATCACAGTTCTACCACGATTCCAAAAGTAGACTTAATTATATTCCTACCACGATTCCACCAGTCGATGAAATAACATTTCTACCACGACTCCACCTGTATACAGTATGGCAAGGTACTATTTTAGTATTTTTCACTCTCAGTGCTATTAATCTTAATATCTACAGTGCAAACGGAAAGTCATGATCTGATTTCAAAGGGCTAAACTTTTATTAACAATGTATAGATTTACACAAAGTAAGAAGTGTACTTTTCACCAGACCATGAGCATCTGTGTGGCATACCAAATCTCCACGTACGCGGGTTAGTTGTTAACAAGCCGTTGTAAGCGTCACGTTATGTCATCAATTGTCTTGTGAAGGAAATCCTTGGGAACATTTATAACACAGTATTAATACCAATGGCGGCTCGTCACTTTAGAAGCTTGAGGGCGCGGCCTGTTTAGTTCATAAATTATTTATAATTAATATATTTAAAAGAAGACACAAATTTTGGAATATGTTTTGTTTAATATTCATTTATTTAAACTCAAAAATTAATATCACAAACAACATGCAAAGATAAAAAAAAAATTAAAATAACCCCAAAGAACGTGGATCTGTTGTAGAAATTCTGCAGCTGTGTAATGTGCATAAATATATAGGTATGCATGTTAAATGTCCTCACAAGCTCACAACATTAATATGTAGGATACAAAATATTTACATTATTTACACTTGCGAGACATGACTTATTACGCATTAAACAAATACATTATTTATATACGAAGTTCATACGCCTCTCCTTTAAGTTAATGAACTTTTCCATAACTCTGTCGTCAAAGTCCTTCATTTGTGTTATAAGTTCCTTGTTGATGGCTACCATCGCTAGAGCATTAAGTCTGTCACTTGTTGTTGTATTCCTTAGGAAAGTCTTTATTCTTTCCAGTGGTAAAAATCAACGTTCAGAATCAGCAGACATAATTGGGGTCGCTATGATAATTTTTAGAAGCTTCGTAACCTCACGGAGAACTGAAATAATGTTATTTTTCTCCATGAAGTTCAATAGATGTATTGCTCCTTTAATGTCAAAGTCCTGTCGTCTGTATAGTAGTCCCAATTCAGACCGTTGTTTTTCTTTTTCTAAGAAAGGGTAGTGATGGATTACTCGCGTGATTTTTTTCTTCCGGAAAGCAAGTATAAATTTGGGGAAATGACTCATTACATAATTAAGAAGCTGCCTCCAAATGACTAGTAAAAGCGAATCTGTCTTTTACATTAGTTGTAATGACATCACACACTTCTTTATCTTCCCTCACTCTGGTGCTACATTCAACATTACTTTTTCATTTTCTTGGTTGTTCAAGGAACTCTTCGTTTATTTGTTTCTATATTTCATTCACTTCAAAAATACAAATGTAATTTTGCCACACTACACTGTCTCTGTTCCTGGTTTGTAGTTGTTGGTACAATATATCTACGTGAGTTAAAATTTTGTGGAAAAGAGTTAGCCAGAACATGAAATTCTGGTCCTGAAAAGCCCTTCTGTGACTATTCGCCTCGTTAACAGTAAGTTTGTTTGTGCACTTTTCCTCAAGAACTTCTAAGCATTCCTCCAAATTATCTCTATTTTCGTACACAACGTTAACAGTTAGAATGTTGTAGTTCCATCTTGTTGTAGCAACTCTGGGTAGTCTGACTTTGTACTACTTGCTCCAAAACGTCAGATCGTAGAGATGAGTGCGAAAAAAATGCGGGAATGGCAGAAAGGTTTGAGAAAAAACCTTGAACTTTGATGTTTTCACTGGTTGCTTTTTCCAATATCAAATTTAGCTTATGAGCGTAACGATGTACAAAATAGGCAAATGGATATGTTTCTCTAATCTTGGCCTATACACCCCCAACAGAGCCACTCATAACATTTAGCACCATCATACGTCTGTGCTATTAATCTTCCTTTTGAAGTGTCTAGAAGAGGTTTTATGTGGTCCATTATGCATTTTTCTAAGGTTTCTGCACATTTTCCTTCAGGAATAAGAAACCCCCAAAAACTCTCACAAGCCAACTCCTCAAACACATAGCTAAAAACTAATACCATCTGATAGTGGTTCGTTATATGAGTTGTCTTATCACATTCGATGACTGCAAATTCAAAATCTCGTATCTGCTTTTCTATTTCCTCCCTACAGACATTAGCATGCAGTCCAGTATGTCATTTTGTATCATTTTCTATGATCCTTTAAATACAGTGGCCGATTCTAAATGGTTTTTCATTACAGAATCCAGCTCAGCAGTATAATTAATTAGACCTCTGTAGACACCAGGATTTGTAGATTTTGCTGATTCGTCATGACCTCTGAGAGGTAATTACAAAACACGACCGAATTTAACACACGAGATTAACCTTTTTAATATGTGCCTATTTTTGTCAACGTATTGTGTTTCTTAAAGTTTTCTCTGTATTGTGAGTCTAGACTAGCCGATATGTTTACTTTCCCTAGCAAAGCAAGATCACGACACTATTCATGTGATTCACAGATACTTCGTGTTTCTTAATTTTTTTCTGTTAAATGTTTTATATCATTGACGCCTTTTACTATCCACAAGCATTCACCACTGTTTCTGGGAGAAAACAAAATACACGAAAACAGTACAAATATTTGTCCACATCTCAGCCGCAAATCTAGCCATTTTTTTGGTTTGCAACTTTGGACTTGAGCTGCCTTTTGGAAAACTCAATTTTCATTTTTCTTAATTTCACTTTGTTCCATACAGAATTCAAGACATGGTCTACCTAATGATTTCAATTTTATTTTTTGATCAAGAGTTAATCTTGCAACATTCGTTGTCTTAAAAGCCTGAATTGAACTATTCATATTAAGCCTAGTTACTAAAAATATTAAAATATATAACTCAATTAAACCCTATCCTAAAATAATCCTACATAATATTATTATAAACACACACGCCACATACAGCCTCAAGATACAGGAACATGCAGGATGACTGACAACAATTATTGCTGGTTCACGCTATACACATTATCTCACAAGCTTTCAACCTTAGGGCACGTAAGGGAGTGCGCCTTCACACGAAGAATAGGCAGGTCTAGCTAGCCATAGCAGGATGGTGACAGTAGGTGAGGGGGAGGGGAGGTTTGGTTTCACAATGCATGGCGCTGACCGCCGCGCACCTGACTG
Source organism: Timema bartmani (assembly GCA_902151455.1). Classification (NCBI taxonomy): domain Eukaryota; kingdom Metazoa; phylum Arthropoda; class Insecta; order Phasmatodea; family Timematidae; genus Timema; species Timema bartmani. The sequence continues at coordinate 79,618 of CABFWB010001122.1, read as the reverse complement.
GATGGCATTTGGTGACACGAGGTGAAGGGGTGGGAGGATTTGGTTTCACAATGTTAGGCACTGACCGCCGCGCGCTTGACTGCATACCATTTTAAAAACATTGCCTGCTATTACTCAAACCAAAAACATAGTTTTCTTGAAACTATTATGGCAAGATAAAATTGTCGTGAGAGTGCGAATAATAACTTTAAAAGGAACTGGTGGGGATGGGGGGTACGCGCCTTTGCGCCTTAGGGACGAGCCACCCCTGATTAATACGTTCCTCTAATACCTCCAGATTGCGTTGCTTTGTTCTGCAGACCTCGTCTCTAGCCTTGCCCCACAAATGTAAATCACTTGGAGTTAAGTAAGAACTTCTGACAGGCCATCTGTGTGTTCCCTGTCGTCCTAGCCAGCGTCCCAGAAAATGTTGTCAATTTATTCACGGACGATGAGGGTGAAATGGGTTGGAGGCTGAAGCACCATCCTGCTGGAAGATAACATCGTGAACATTGTCTCATTGGGAGACCACAGGTCACACATCTTGATGCAGCATGTTTAGGTACCGGTCACCGTTCAGGGTGTTTCGCAAGAGGACGGGACCAATTACACGGTCAAAGGTCATGCTGCACCCCACCGTCACTTTTGTTCAATTTAGCATTTTCTCAATCTTTTTTCTGGGTCGCGATCTGCCCAATAATGGCAGTTGTGTCGATTCACGAAACCAGTGACGTAAACAATTGCCTCATAATTTCAAATAACGCTACGAAACAAATCCGTCCTATCACTGTGCCATGAAAGCATAATTTATCCGTGTTCCATACGCCTATCCCATTCATCTGCAGATAATTCCTGTACGTAATAAAGTTTTCAGGGCCGAAATTTTGTATCTCTTTTCAACACTGAACGCACCGCGTATCTGGACAATCCGCTCTCATGAGAGTCCTGACATGTTGATTTACCAGGGCTGCGCGTGAACATTTCCTTCACTGCTACAACCTCCTCCGGGGTCCGCATTGTCGACGATCATCCGCTTCTTCTTGATTCTGCAACCGACCCAGTTGTCACTAATTTTATATGGCAGTTTTGAGTCGTGCTGGGATGGGGTGTAGCATGTTGACCGTGAACACCTCACCACCATCGCTGCACAAGGAAGACAGATTTATACAATTTAAAACCTGAAGCTATCTTAGTGCGATCCTCCAAAAACGATTTGTCCCTCATTTTCTCAATCGCTCACTCACAATTGATGTCGTGCTAATATAAGATTTTCGAAGGGATTCTATAATATCGGACATAAATATTTTTACTAATCGGTCAATAATTATTAGAATAACGGTCATTTCAAATTTTATAGCGACTTTACACCCACTCTGTACATAGATAGCAATTCTCATAAGACATTAGCTTGACTAAGTAAAAGAGCTGGGGAAAGTGAATCTTATGGTAGTGCACAGACTATCAGCTAAAGAGAGGTAAATAGGTCCTAAGAGAAAACCTATACACTTGACTATATCAGGCTTTAATATATGTCTCTCGGGACGAGCACGCTAGTGCTCAATCAATTCCCAGTAGCGCAGGAAATTGAGGGTACACTCTATTTAAGTTGAAAGTTTTCAACCTTACCTTGACAGATCACACTAAGTTTTTATTTGAAACCACACCATAATCTAGCGCGTTAAAGTAAGTTTGCCACCTTTCAGGTTAAGTGGAGTGTACATGTGGTACAGTGAAGCCATCTAGATTTTAAGCTAAAACTACTACCTATAACCTAAAAGTGAACAATTTTATACATTATATATATCTCTCATCTACTTCCCTTTTATAAAGAGGATTTTTTGACATGTTCGTTTGTAGTTTTGAGATAAACTTGAATATTGATTAGATGATTTCAACAGTATTTTTTTCGCTGATGTGCTCCTTATACTTTCATAACGGACATAGGGCATATTTTATCATGTTAAAAACCAATAAAATGGATAGGTTTTAAAATATTCTCTCTTAAATTACCAGGCCAGTGTTAATTCTACTATGAATATGAAAAACTACTGATCGTAGCATTTATTTGTTTTCTGTCTAAGTCATTGGTGATCAGAGGGTGTTCCTCAGAACTATGTGTGCCACGAGATTGGCTTGATGTACTTCGAAATGTTGGCCAATATTTTACTGAAAATTAAAAATATATATATTACACTAAATATATAATATTAGTAAGAGAAAAAGAGAAAAATATGGTTAATTAAAATATTTGTAACGATAAGTAAATATAGCTTATAGTTTAATGTATAGTTAGTTACTAGACACATGGGTCAAACTTTCCTTGCACAAAACCTCTATTCTAGGACGTGTTGGTTATAAACAGACCCAAATTTTCTTTTAAATGGAAATTTGTCGTTCTCGTTTCTTATTATTTATGCACCGAAAATCCTATTTCTCAAAGGTAAATTGTAGAATATTACAACAGTGTACTTACAGCATATTCCACTAATGTTAGGTACTCCTTCTTTGCTAACATAAAAAACTTAACTAGTGGTGGTTCTCCATATGTCATATGTAAGGTGCGGCATGCCTGTATTTCAGCGAGTTGTTCAGACTTTTCCAGCGTGAGGAGGATTGTTGCCTCAAACGATACTGCAAATGGATTGCGCACCCAGTCAAATTCGTTGACAGTGAGAAGGATAAATAATGTCTTCATTCTATCTTAAAGATGTTCCAAGATTAATACCGATGGGTTTTTTTTTTTGTAGCTACTTCGTCTTTAAGAGGAAACATTTAGAGACAATTCTCACAATACACTAAACAAGAACAGTTGATTATGTGGGTCTGACATTAGCTGAAATTATTGCCAACCTAAGAAAATCGATGTGCCACATGATTCAAATCAAGGATATAATGAACAATGCAGCAAGAGAGAAAAGTTTGAGAACTACTGGTATAACTTGATCGCAAAATCGTCTGCAAGTCCAAAGATAAACTACAGAATACATTTCTGCATTAAATCTAAATTGAAATTATATTTTGGTTTGGTTGGTTGATTCGTCGTATTCACATTGGTGGGTAAATCGTGTTTCATTGGCAAATAAAAGTTGCACATAGATAGCATTCTACACCGTTATTTGATTTGATCTTAAATTTAAATACATATATATATATATATTCAGATAAATAAACTACTCCTAACATTAATAGGCAGCTTAAACTTTAAAGTATCAAAAGAAATAATCTCCCCGTCTGTGGCAGGTTATACTATTGCGGGGGTGACGCCTTAGACCATACAGCCACCGAGGAAGATTAATAATATAATTAAATAGTAAAATACAACATTAAAAACTTTTTTATATAGTGAACAATGTTGTGGAACCAAATTTATTTAAATTTGTTTTCAGTAAACTACCGTTATTTAAGTTTACCTTAGAAAAACAAAAATATTAACATCTTAACAACAATAAACACAATAGGTCTAAATGTTACAAAAAATAATTATTCAAACCTTATTTAAAAAAATTCAAGTTTTCACAAATCAGTATTTAATCTCCAGTAAAATTATTGTAAAATAATAATAAGTTATTATTTAACACGAGAAAAAAATTCCCATACACACATTTTAAACTGGATTTTAAAATAATTTTCCAGAAAATTTCAAATTTTCTAATAGTTATCAGATAAAACTAACTATAGATTAATTTATTTTAGTAAAATCAGCCTCGTAGAATAGTATCATAGGCTCGGCTGCCATACTAGATGTTACGGGTTTGATTCTCGGCTGACACAGAGGGATTTTTCTAGAAAATAGAATAATTCACATGGTCACCAGGCTTTGGTTAATTAGGTTTAGATCTTCATTGACTCTACACGTTATATTCACTTTGACCTATCCGGTCATCTCATCTGGACATGGAAAGAGCTTCAAAGAAAAGGATGTACGATTAGTTTTTTTATTATTATTATTTAGCACTGTGTCTTACAGCTCGTTCGGCTTATACGCTTGATTACAATCACGCTAATGGGTTTGGAATAGGGAAGGTTGAATTTAAAGGAAGTGAACCTCCATTTGCGTGAAGGGAGGGTGGAAAACTATTTAAGAAAAACCACCCCCAGTTCACCCAAGGGAGATACGAACCTCGATCTCCTCATCCTCGGCAGTCTATCTCAGCACGATACTAGCGCGTTAGCTAATGACGCCACCTAGATAAGCTACGATTAGTACATTCGGGCGTCGTCTGGGCAACGGTTCATTAGTACTGGCTAATCTTTCCACAACCTGAGCTAAGAATTATTATTGATGTAGGCCTGACACGTCATTATTATTACTATTTTAGAACAAAAATATAGGCCTATACTACTATGTTTCATATAAAATAATTTCCAAATAACAATTTTTAAAACATTGTAAGAGGTCTTTTTTTAATTAGCTATGAGTAAAGTAATAGAATTAAGTATCTTTTTAAGAAAAACATATATATATATATATATATAATAATATATTTATTATAGATATATATATAAAATAATATATTTATTATATATAATAATGTATTTATAAATTTACCAAATACTTATTTGATACACATAATATGGCGTTCGAGCCATTTTATAAATAAATATAAAAACTTAAGTCAACAGTGAACTACCATTAAACGCATTTCGCACCAAAAAATAATTATTTATTATTATTTGCCATGTATATCACTCCCCTGATATATATTTAAAGCAAACACGTTAAGCCGTTGTTTAAAAATTTGGAAATCAAAAACCCCCTTAGCATCAAACTACCTTTAATTTAAGGGTTAGGGTCAAAATTAAGTCTTGAAATTAGCCATATAGCATCTAAATATCAATTTTGAACAAAATCCATCAAGCCGTTTTATATAAAACCCTACAGACACACAGAAATACATAAGCTTAAATCCACTTTTTGGCCTAAGGAGTCGAATTAAACGTAAATATTCATCATAATATTGAAAAATTGGAAAATTTTTACGATTATCCTTCTTTATTTTTATAAGATAAAGTAAAAACCTACCAACGATATCAAGAATTATAGTATTTCCATACTAAGCAAAAATTCTTCATTAGATTACAAAGTAGTCGCGCACATTAAAGTTATACACATGTATAAATAGAAGTGTATCTAATTTTAATATTATAAAGTTTGTGTATGCACCTAGAAAATTCCATTGTATATAGTATATATAGGCCTGACCTATATTCTCCTTATACTTCTTTTTCTGCTCCCGGGTAGTTGGTAGATTAAGCAGCATCCTCCACTCGCTACGATTCCGATACATTTTATTCTCTCTCGGCGCTTATAAAAAAGGATTAGAGATAATTATAAATTATATATATTTAAAAATATGTATGTATCCATAAATATTTATGTTATATATATTTATGTATATGTAAATATTCATTTATTTATCTATTTATAGTTGTCTATGTATAATTATAAATATGTTTATGTATATATATATATATATATATATATATATATAAATATATATATATATATATATATATATATATATATATATATATATATATATAAATATATATATATATATAAATATATATATATATATAAATATATATATATATATAAATATATTCAAATAAATATATTTATGCGTATACATATGCTTTTGTAAATATCTACATACATATAATAGATATAAATATGTTTATATATATATATATTTCAATATATATAGATATAAATATGTTTATTTATATATATATATATATTTCAATATATACATTAAAATATGTATTTATTTTGATGTATATAAATATTTTTATTTATTTATTTTTATGCATATAAATATTTTTTAAAGTGAAGAATCATATAGATTGCTCTAGAGATATATATAAATAATTTAATATTATAATTTAAACAGTTAGTAAGTTTGTAGATGCATTCAGTGAAATTACAGTCAAAATATATGATTAGGCTTTACTACCTTACTTAAAGGTAAATTTGTACAAATTGTGAACAGTTCATCTCAACTATATATAGGCTATTGACTGCTCTTACCAACATTATTGAGGGAACTACATGCATCGTTGGTCTACAGACAAATGCGCGCGTCACTCTTGCAATAGACTTGATAACCAGGGATGAGGAGGTCGGGGTTAGATTGCTGGTTGGGTGAATTGAAGTAGGTTTTTAATAATAGGTTGACCTCTGTGTAATATATGCGGATAGTTCTAAAGTGTGAAGACGTGTGCGTGAGTTTTTTCCTTTTTTTATTTTTTAGGAGTTGAATGGATGATATGAGAGTAAAACTTGAATAAGACTTAACTCAAACCCACATGCTTGAGATACAAGATACAGGAATATGATATGTGCCAAAGAAGTAAATCATTTTCTCACTTTAACCATATATCACTAATGTAATTGGTTTGTGACATGACAATGATGCTTGTGCATAGCGTTTCTCGTCAATACTTAGGTAATTGAATATGCTCCATGGCTGGGAATCTCTGGTGACCTGCTACTAAGCTTCCATGGAGATAATTAAGTTTGCTATAATAAGTGAGAGTCTATCAACAACATGCGTAAGCTTAGCAACTGCCATTAGCGCAGATATTTTCAAAAGTTATATTGCCATTAACATAATATATGTAAAGGGCTTGGAGGAATAATGATCAATGTCAAAAAAACCATAACATTTAAAGTTACTCTTCAATCATGTTCTCTATTCTTCCTTACAAATTGCCATGTGAATGTTTGTAACAATTTTTTTGAAAATCAAAACCTATATCAAATTAGGGTGAGGTAATATTCATTTAGGCTTTTGAATTACTGAATTTTAAACTTAAATTTTAATATTTTAGAACTATTTTGTGACATAGCATATCAATAATTGCACATAGGAGGTTTGGCGTAGTTGTACTAACACCTGTTAATCCTACCTTGTGTGCTCGTTTAATTTTGACGAGCATTTTTATAGCCAGTGTCTTTTCAATCTTATTAGAGCAACGTTAGGTTAGATTAGGTTTGCAAAAGTCTTGCTAGGTTATGTCATGTTAGTATAGGTTTGCAAATATGAAAGCATATCACCCGATTGTTAGGTTAGAGTCAGTAATGAAAGGCTAGATATAAAAAACATTGAAGGAACTTGCTTAACGGTTAGTTTAAGTTGGATCAGATTATGTTAGATTAGGTATGCATGTATGAAAGGAAAGATTATGTTCATCCTTAGTCCATGCGTCCTATCTCGTCTGGTCCTAAGGACATCCCATTTACTTACTAATACTGCGCTAAACGTCCTATAAAATGTTGTCCAAACAGGTTATTTTTCGAGAGGAGTGGGATGGTGGTAAATGACCAATGCTTCAAACCTTTCACGTATACACACACTCTTCAGTGCTAAGTTAATTTCCAGAGTCATGATATTCAATCTACCGCCTTCAGCTTATTTACTATAACATGATAACATAAATAAATTATTTTTTAATGTAGGCTTAGATATATTTTTTGATACAGACTAATTTTTAATAATGAGTACGGGGGGAAAATATTGAGAAAGCTTTGTAATTCAGGTTATTTAGGACCTCAATATTATAATAGATTTGGACTTCATAAAATGTTCCTCAACATTTTAAAAATGTAGGCTTTACGATTATGAATGTATATATGTTTGTTTCTACCTTGGGTTACTGCCAAAACGATTTAATGTATTTTGTTTAATCTTGATATTTAAACGAAGTTTGGTCATGCCTCGAGGTGAATACAGATTTTAATTATAACTCTTTAACAAAGGGTAGGTTACCAACGATATTGTTTTGTCACCATGCCTTACTAAATTTTCGGGTTGTACGCATGTGTACTAATATTATTTCAATAGAGAAAATGAAAATGAATCATTTATTAGATTAAAAATAATTGTTTACCTGCTTCGGTGGCCACGCGCTATTCTCGTGCTGAATTAGACTCCTGAATAAGGGGAGATCTGGTTTCGATCCCAGTCGGGTGCATCGAGGGTGTTTTTTTATAAATGGCTTTCAACTCTCACTCCACGCAAATAAGGGTGCATTTCCTCTAAATGAAGCCTTCCTAATCCTTAGCACTTTAGTGTAATTAGTACATAAGCGTATAACATGAACGGGTAGTAGGACGCAGTGCTAAAAATAAAGTGTTAATTATTATAACCTGCCTCGGTGGCTGTATGGCCTAAGGTGTCACACTTGCAAAATACTAGATAACAGGGAGCTCAGGATTCAAATCCCAGTCAGGTGTATTGATGGTGGTTTCCCTGAAATGTTTCCCGATTAACCCCCACACAAATATGGGTACACATCCTTTCAAGTAAACCTTTCTCATCATTGCGTATAGCCTGAACAAGAAGTAAGACGCGTGTCGCTACCCCCGGTCCAGTAATCCTAACGTGTCAGGATGGGATTTGAGGGATGGATAGGTAGTGGCAAATATCTCTGGGGTTCGTTTAATCTGGTTTATTAAAATATATTAATTGAACTAACAGTGTGCTATGTGATGTAGGATCTAGAGCTAATTGAAAGAGTTTGAAAAAGGTACTAATTCTGTCTATGTCCCTATTCAGCAATCCGTGCCCTGAATTATTTTCAACGCTATAACACTAGCTGGTGTGGAACACCTTACCGTCCAACGCTGGGCTGTCATTGTCCAACTCTGACTTCTAAGATGGTTTGGGGCGTCCTCCGCTGTACATAACAGTGACTCAAGCTGTAGAATATTCTCCCCACAAGTCTGTTAAATTTGTAGCTGAGTATGTAGAGCACCTTGGACTAGCCCTACTAGTAACTGAAGTACACCTATCCGGATCCCCTCTTTTTTTCTCTTAAGGTCCGAAACTCACTGTTATATACTGAAAATTGAAAAATGACACCTGGACACGGGAATCGAACCCGTGTCCAGGTGTCATTTTTCAATTTTCAGAATATGATATCTAGGTGGAGTAATCCCCACTAATAAGCATAAATAATAGCTCTGGCTATTAATTCTTCACTGTTATATACCCAAAAAGGTAAATTGCTTCCCCTGATACCAGTTTTGACAACGCTCTATGTTATTCTACTTGGCAAAACAACTGATGTTGTGGAAAAACACGACCTAGTCTGAATACTCAACTGCTGAGTCAGGAGAGTTGAAAGTGTGAGTTCATAGGCTTATGTCATATCTGCCTGATCTAGAGTGACTAAGGCTGCAAGCTATGACACGTGCTTAAATATATGTATTATTCCAATAATATTAATATATATACCTTCAGACAAGTTGTTAGACATAATATATAGATAGATAGAATCTGAAATTAACTAAAACTCGATCTCCCCAGGTAGATCTAGTTCCAGAAAAGCAATTTTATCAATATCAGTTTTATCTAGTTAGCTCTAGAATTAACTATCTCCTGTTAGTGAAATTTATTTACAAAAAAAAAAAAATTGTTGAATTAATATATTGACTGTTTTTAATTAGATAAAAGTGTTTTAAAGGCTCATGCTTGAATTGGGAATGTGTAGAAATTCCTGTGTTAGGTAAACTAAAGTATTTTATTGTGTGGGGGTGATCAGTCTTTATTTTTGTATATGTTTATTACGTGAAGTGTGTATTTTTAGTTGTTTTTTGGGCGTGGGTGTTGAAAATCAATTTATAGAGGATTGGGGTGATGATGGAATTGCGTTTCATGGAGCAGTTACATAATATAGAGATAAATAAATAGAGTAAGTAAATACTATGTGATGGAAATAGAAGCTTACTTTTTTTTTGCAAACTTTTAAACAGAAAAATATTTTATTCTGAAAATTGAAAAATGACAGCTGGACACGGGAATCGAAATCGGGACCTCTGGCTTAGTACGCCAATGCTCTACCCACTGAGCTATCCAGGATTCGTCCCGTGCTCAGGGTCATTCTTCACTCATATTTTAAGGCAGAGTCTATGACGGACTTAGCGGAAATCATCGGCTACAAATATGTGATTATATTAATATCACGAGCCATCGGATAACGCAGCCATCTGCGACTCGGTAGTTGGCTTTTTGCTGCCATTTGCACAGTTAGTAAATTGTACGAAATGGCTGCGTTATCCGATGGCTCGTGATATTAATATAATCACATATTTGTAACCGACGATTTCCGCTAAGTCCGTCATAGACTCTGCCTTAAAATATGAGGGAAGAATGACCCTGGGCACGGGGCGAATCTTGGATAGCTCAGTGGTTAGAGCATTAGCGTACTAAGACAGAGGTCCCGGGTTCGATTCCCGTGTCCAGGTGTCATTTTTCAATTTTCAGAATATGATATCTAGATGGAGTAATTCCCTTATATTAATATCACGAGCCATCGGATAACGCAGCCATCTGCGACTCGGTAGTTGGCTTTTTGCTGCCATTTGCACAGTTAGTAAATTGTACGAAATGGCTGCGTTATCCGATGGCTCGTGATATTAATATAATCACATATTTGTAACCGACGATTTCCGCTAAGTCCGTCATAGACTCTGCCTTAAAATATGAGGGAAGAATGACCCTGGGCACGGGGCGAATCTTGGATAGCTCAGTGGTTAGAGCATTAGCGTACTAAGACAGAGGTCCCGGGTTCGATTCCCGTGTCCAGGTGTCATTTTTCAATTTTCAGAATATGATATCTAGATGGAGTAATTCCCACTAATAAGCATAAATAATAGCTCTAGCTATTTATTCTTAGAAAAATATTTTGTTAAGAATATACCTTTGCCATACCTATCAATTGAAAGATTTTATATGATAGAAATTGGCGAAGTGAAAAAGTTTTTCTCAGAAGATTAAACCATCATGTACTATTCACAAGAGAAAAAATCTACAATGTTGTTGAAGTGGTTCATGTAGCTTTAAGATATGGAGGTTTATACAGGATTAAAAGGGAAACTTGAAGAGTCAACTCAGTCATATCTGAGATAGCTACATTATGGCCTGATTTAATGATGTTATATGTTAAAAGAAGGTATAGACAAAGTCAGGGTTCAGTATAATGGGTCAACTAGGACATCTAAAACAAGCTGGCTTCATGAATGAAAGACAAAGGACTCAACAAATCGGTCAAATGGTATTCACTGTGTGCAGTTCATGAAAACCAGAGCCCTAAATTCAGGGACAAAGCAATTGCCATACAAAGCAATATCCATTACTGAGCCTAGAGTTGTGCTCACTATATTTTCACTGCCACTCAAAGTTATACAAAACTTCTAGGATCAGGATGATCTTATAGAAGTCATTGAGCAGATGAATGTAAAGGAAGAGGGAAGAAGAGGAGGAAGAGGAAACGCTAAAAAAAATGTTTAGAAAGAAAGGTCATTATAATTTGTCAGAATATTAGATACTAGGATATTAGAATCAACATGGCGGAATATGGTGCTTTGTGATCGCTTGTTTCTCGACCATTTATAAACCAATTTTATTGTTTATTTGAAAAAAATAAATTGTTATTAATTTTGGGTGAAAATCATTTGTCGTAAAACGTGACGGTTTTCCTGAAAAACTAAAAAACTGAAAAATTATTTTATTTTGGATCCTTTGGATCCCGTTAATTTAAAAACAGATTTTTTTTGGTTATTCTGATGGTTTAATAGGGTTATTAATTCTTCTTTATTTTAACTTTGTCAACAAACGCAAAGATTTTAACGAAAAAATCGAATACAACGTGATAAAATGCTCAAGTTTTTTTGTTTTACTACTTATTTAGAGTCCTAAACTTAGGAATAAATAACTGTTTTATGTTTCAAAAACCATATTTTATTTAACTATTGATATACAAAAACTATTTGACTTATACTATACAAAATAATGTCGTTTATAAAAGAAATGTATAGCTTATTTTATTATTTTATTTTAAGTCCGCTTAAGAATACAATACATAGTCATCATTCCTCATCCTTATATCATGGAATAATACTTATCTCCCCTGATTCTGATGGAAAACAAAGCATAAATGTTCATCTGGACAATAACGGGTACTCTCTAGAAAACAGTTCTTGCAAGAGCAGGGAATAGAAACATAAGGAGACTGGGTTGATAAGAATGCTATCTGAAGAATGAGTTCACCGTCACTTTCTATGTAGCCGTAGTCTAAGCTCTATAGTCTAGAGGATCAAGAGTCAAGACCTTCTGCAGATGACAATGCATCGTGACATTGGTAGTAGGCTTTTATGACTTACAGTCTAATTGAACTGGTAGTCGTCAAAGTCATGAATCTTTTTTGGTGATTCTGGTGATACCAATGCTCATCAGTTGTATATAAAGTTTTCATTACACTCTCCTCAGTAATAGCCTCCGTTGTTTCACTAAGAGGGGTCACACCATATTCTTGAAGGATCATAGATGTAGTTGTGCCTGCTTTAAGTGCCACATGCTTTGTCACACCCTAGAAGGATATGAATAGCAGGATATACGAAGATGACATATATTGACATTTGATGTGCAATGGTACAGCTAGCTCTCTGTGTTGTCTCTAATCTAAACAACATCCAAATCTCCTTTTCCTGAGGACTTCCACACAGTACGGAGATAGTAAAAAATAGTCACCAGCAAATAATTATCTGTATATGCCACTAAAATCCATTGAAATTTGTCCACTGAAATCATATGATGAACGTGGACAAGGATTCTTCCACAGCCTTCTCATGGTAGTATTGAAAACCAGGTAAATAATGCGAGACACCTTTTTCCATACCTACACACTTAAATTAATTGCCATGGCGGTCACTTCATAGATAGATAGTAGCTCAAATTTTTTTTTTGTTAGAGCACTGTTTTGGATCCAAGTAATGAAATAAACTTGTATTCACTGTTTTTTAAAAGGTAGGTCTTGGATGTATGTCCTGGAATTTAATGACAACTTTTTCTCTTCATTTAAAAAAGTATTTCATCTAATTTTTCTATGCTAGTGACTGATATGCAAGAACTATTGATATCACCATGTGAAGAAAATTAAACTCTATGTTTCTGTTGAAGCAATATTTTATTTATAAAATGCAGACATTTTTGCTATTAAAACTGCCAAAAAATTGAACTTGTGTAGCGTCTCAATCATCCCCACCTTAAGCTTGTGTCTAATTTCCTTGTTAACTGAAAGTGAGATGGATTCTTAACTTTTTAGGTCTTAACTTGAGAAAAACTAAGGTTGTTTATAATTATAAATTAGCATTAGCTAATTGATTTAGAGATTTGCATTCCAGTAAGTTTTTCTTCTGTCTTATAAGAAAGATTTCTCTTAAAGAGTAATTTGTTAAGATCTTTGATATCCTCAAAATAAATCGTTCAACATAAAATTTGTCGTTATTATTAAAAAAGATTTTTGAGTATGGGTGAATTAATGTACTATCACCAAAGGTTTAGTGGTGTGTCCAAATATATTCATTAAACGCTTAGACTCCAGAACTAAAAGTTGGACCATATATTGTATAGTAATAACTAATTCATAAATAAATGAAGGTTTAGATAAGTATACCCCTTTGGATAAACAAGATTAATGGGATTCAGGGCTACATATTAATGAGTTTAGTCTCCCTGCATCTATTATTTGGCCATCTATTAACCTATACAGAGCATTAAGCTTATTTTACTATTACACCAATTTCATCAGAAATATCAAAGTTAACATAGGCAGGTAGTGTAAAGTAGTTTTTACTCCTGTCTCTGATTCGGGAGTCTGGTATTAAATTCTGACAGAATTAAAAATATAATTATGCTCATCACATTTGTTAAAATGGTGATGAATTATAAAATAATAATAAGCACAATAACAATATAATAAATAATACTGCAGTTTATTTGTTCGTAACAAAGCCACTTTTTAATGTTATATTATTAATATCGACTGTATTTAAATTCGAGTATAATATTTAACGATTATTTTTATTTTATTTTTTGGGTAATAGTAATTTTTTATGGAGTATTTAGACGATATCACTTTTAGGGTGAAGTTAATATGTAATTTAGAAAAAATAATATTCACGTTGATTTGAGAAAATAGAATTACAATTATAATTCTGTTTTACAATGTTATTTAAAAACAATATCTATGTAATCAATTTTCTTGAAGAGTGTAACATACTATAAATCAGATATCTATTCAATCAAAGCGAAGTGAAAGTGTTTTATTTATGTGGTATATTTGTATCCTTCCCCTCTGTACATGATGATCTATTTGTTAGAATTGATCCTCCTCGAATAAAATACCTTAGCCACATAGCTTTACAATAGAAAGACGTACATATTGACTGGTAAGCCTCCTTTATAAAACGATAGATCATACATTTTTTTATATGGCATCTATATTTCACGACTTTTATTCATATTTTATGACCAAAGGTTTTCAGAAAAATCAAAATGCTTCAATTTTTTTATATAGAGTTACCTAGAAGGATGTTGAGCGCTAAATTTGACTGGTGAGACCTAAGGCAAAACGCATGAAAGTGATTGATGTAGATTCTTCCCTTTTATAATTGGTATTTATTGCAAACCCCGCCATTCACATGTATTTATTGATTCATAGCTTCAGCTCATTTCACAATTTTCAACCAAAATATTTGGGTATATCCAAAACAAGACACGCAAGACTTGCAAGATTGGATGTAAAGCTTCTAACCCGTGAGTGCATTACAAGAATATTTTATACGGTCCAAGTACAGGAGACGTGAATTATACTTGAGCTAAATACTTTTGACAACATTTCTTATATTGTATAATTTCATAATCGCGTATAAAAAAATTGTATCAAGTTATTTTTAATTCTGGTGTACTAGAGTTTTGGCCTGTCCCATACAGGTGACATATCGGATTCCGTGTGAGGTATTTCTCTTGTTTATTTTTAATCAACAACATGTGCTCAAACGTAATTTGTTATAAAAACCACATGCAACGGGGGAAAAACTTTCAGATATCGATTTTCATCCAAACTGAATTAATAAATGAATTTCTTCCATCGTATTGAATCCATCAACTTGGTTTTTTCAAACCTGTTTCTTAAAGAAAATAGCATATATACCAAAGTTCAACACTTTAGGATATCGGGAAATTTAAAAAAGAACCCTTTAATGACAAACACCACATGAACTGTATATATGTATATAGTTTTTTATTAAATTATCATAAATTCATAATGGTTTGGTTTTATAAGAGTAAAAACCAAAAACTTATATCTTATTGTAAAAAGATCTTAGTTTGAAAAATAGGACTTAATAAGAAAGAAAAATACCATCGGTAAAATTGATTGGTAACAAGTTTTGGAGGTAAACAGTAGACTCCAGTCCTTCTAATGTTAAGTTTTAATAAAGAGAAACACCGCATTAAAATTGAATATTTTTGAGAAGTTATGTAAAATATTATAATGTTTGTTTGTTCTAATAAATATACTTTTATCTTTTCAGGTAAGTACTTGATGGATGCACACAGCCAATTATTATTGAAAAATAGTCTATCTTTCGGAATAATCAATATCAAAATGGTAAGCTAAATATATTAATATTTATGATTTTATTTTGGTCGTTAAATAGTAATACTAGACTGCACTTCACCAAATAAATCTAAAACATGATGGTAATAATTATATACTAAACATGTTAAAGAAATGATAATATATATGTAATTGTTAATTAATTTTAAGATAGTGTTCTGGTAAAATCCACAGTAGCCGTTGATGTTTTGACCCTTCACAATACTCCTCTTAGAGTTGTTGTGGAAGAATTTTTCTAATAACTGTTTATATCATTTGAATTTTAAATGTAATATAATATTAATTCACTTCCAAATTTTTACCAATAATCAAGCTTATTGGTTTTATCGGGTTTCAAACTCAGTGTACTTTCATCGACACAGTTGGATGACGGAATCACTCCAAGCTAGAACATTTACGTCACCAAGGTTAAAATGTTATCTGTATGGACAGTAGCTGTCTCCACCACTTGCTTTTAATCTTGATGGTTGGGACATAAAGTCGAATGGCATCGTTAAACGCCTGTTCTAAAACTACACTTTGCTAACGTAAAAGCTAACCCTTTTTTTAAAAGCTGTTTCATTCGTCACTGTTTACCTGATGTAAGCCTTGAAATGCTTTTGTTGAGATTTAGCTAATGTACTTTTTAGAACATTAAAAGCTCTTTACAGGTGAGGTTTTGTCCTTCAATACTACTGAATTATTGTTACCTTAAAATAAACTATATGACATAGGTAATACAATTGATGGTTTTATTTTAAGCACCCTTATAATATGCCTTTAATAACATCCTAGATTTCATAAAATAAAAATTAACATAAAAGTAGAATTGTAATTTTATATATAATGGTAGTACATGCTAAATATTTATAACTAACCATAGCAATGCACTTACTAATATACAGTATAATGGCTAGAATATGTATATAGGACTACGCTATTTTAGATTACTTCAATATATACTCACATTTTCTATCCACATTAACCAAAAATAACATTAAAAACTACATAAATAAATGATTGAGCCTGTATAGTGGACTTTCTCTAATGATACTAGCTGTGTATGGATTGTAATAAAGTTTATTGCTACTACTAGACTTTAGTCGCGTTGCTATGTTGAGCATAGGAGGATTTGTAACCAGTATTTGAGAGACGAAAAATATCATAAATGGATTTTTATCCATACAAGGACTCCTTTTTACTTTCTCTCTATCTTACAGGTAGAGAAAGTATGGTGATCGTCAAAAAATTCGAACTCGAGATTTTGATGAATCTTGACGTTTCATGACTTTCTGAATCCGAAAAAGTGGTTTTTGAATTTCCGTCTGTCTGTGTGTCTGTCTGTCTGTACCTCCAACTAGAGC
>CABFWB010001122.1:0-61047 GCA_902151455.1 Timema bartmani | reverse complement strand
TTAATACGAAGTGTTGACCCTTGTGTAAGACATTAAACTGTTTGAAATGCTCTTAGGTGGACAAAGATGCGCCTCTTTTTCATTGATTCTATATCATTGTATATTATTTTAATGTGTGTTCTTATGTGGAGTGGTGATGATACAATGTACATTATTCCATTCAGAAATCTTACGAGTTTATAGAAAGAGAGAGAAAGTCTGTGCGGTGCGCCGTACCATTTATTTAAACAAGCAAATAGACTTTATACAAAGAATGATGTAAAATATTATTAAATCCACTTCAAGTAAGTGGGTATGTATGTTTATTTTACCCTAAAAGGTGGTTGTCTGATCGTGACGAAATGCACTACGGTTGGTGGTACTATATTATACCATAGTTTAGTCATCTAGTTAAGACTCTTGCCATTCAGGGTGAATATAGTTTACACAATATAACTTTCACATTAAACATTTAGCTTAAGATAGAGGCGTCTTGATGATTAATCAATAAATACCATTTTACTGGGTTAATGCAAGCTATATATTTCTTTCTAAATTATTATTAAATGACGTGTGTTTCTAATTTTATTGACATAAACTGGTTTGGGGGAATAAACGCATCTGAAAAATAGGTGTGTACTAATATTTTAATCTCTGTGATAGTGAAATAATTATTTGTAAATTTCAACAACGTTTTTTATTCATACTAAGTTCTCACGTCACTTCTCAAGTTATTTAGGTTAAAAATATAGGTTGAATTATATATCTATCTGTATAAAACTAATATCATAATGATAATTAAATCTGGAAATTCAGTATTGTCGTGGAATGTTGCCAGGGTAAGCAGAGCTTATTTAAACTGTACCTCTGATACATTTTCCTCCACTTAGTCACCATTTGACTAATCACACACACAAGCTCTGCTGTACACACATTTTTGTTTATGCCTGGCCAATAAGGTTTCTACTTAAAAATGAGATCATTCATAGGTACAGAGTAATATAAACTAATCTTACCGTGGTAAAACTCCACTACACGGCACTGGAAAATTCAATATTAAAATTACCTAAAATCAATGAGAGGAAATCTAAAAATTCAGTAGTAAAATAATTATTATCTTAATTGTAGCTTCAGTTAATTAATTGAACATGTAATTCAAAAATGTTAATTTTGTAGATTAGTATTTGTAAAATGTTACATATTTATAAACTCTCTGAAACTATATATTAAGTTGTTAATTTTATTAATTCCATAGCGAACATAACAATCTCAGTCGGTATATATAAAGGAAATGATATTGTTACATTTCAAATAATACAACTATAAAATAACTGCATCGGTGTTTCCAAAGTATAACGTGTCACTTTTGGTTATACTGGATTGTCTACGAAAATGACTTAGTGGTTAGAATCCTGGTCGGGTTTACTGAGGAGGGAATTTTCTATAGTCCCTCTACAAGGAATGCGTATAGATTTTCTCTAAATTTATATCTTCCTTGACCCAATCCCATTGGTATAATAAATGAAAACGCATAGTAAAAAACGGATATCAAGACGTGGTAGCAATACACCAAATATAAAATTGGTATGCCACAATAGAACAAATTTTCACATAGTTTGTATTATAGTTTTGAAGACCATTTTCAAAAATAGGATTTAAGTAAAATACGCTTAAATAAAATTTACTCATAAAAACAAACACATCTTGTTGATCACATTAATCACTCTTTAAATTATTAATTTCAATCCCAATTGTTCAAATATATTAAATAAATTTAAAATTTTCAATAAAAGACTATTTAAATATTAGGTAATCATAAATTATTTGTAATTAGTGAAAAATAAAATGTATTCTTATTTATCATCAAATATTTACAGATTGCCAGAATTAAATCTTCAAGGTAAATTGAAGAAACATTAAAGTTTTCTTTAATTTGTTATAATTAATAATAATAATAATAATATTTAGCACCACGTCTTACTACCCGTTCGGGTTATACGCTTTATCATAAGTAAACTACCCTTTAGTTTATTTATTTCTATACAACTAAAGATACATTTTTGTTGATATGTTAAAGAGTATCCCAATACTGAATTTAAAAAAATTGCCAAAACAATTTTTTTAAATATTCAAATTAAATAATTAACAGCTATCAGTTGATAAATGACAAAATTACCTCGCTAAAATAGGTATATAGCTTTATTTGTTAAGTTCATATCAAACACTCCCCAGATATACATTTTAAGCCAAATTGTTGCAGCCATTTTCAAAATAATTCAAATTTTAAAAAATATATCTAATTTTTACCCAAAATAGAGTATACAGGGTTATTTTTCATGTCAGTCACTCCCAAGATACTAATATGGAACCAAATCGTTAAGAGCCATTTTAAAAATATTTTCAATTAAAAAAATTAAGTAATCAGTAAACCACCCATAATTGAGATTTACTCTAAAAACAACTGTACAGTTTTAATTGTCATTCAACACCCTTAAAATATCAATTTGGAACCAAATCGTTAGAGCCATTTGTAAAATATTTTAAGTGTTTGAAAAATTTATCATCAGTAAATTACCCATAAATGAATGTAATCCCAAAAACAAGTAAACAGTGTTATTTGTTATGTAAAACACTCTTAAGATATTCATTTGGAACCAAATCATTGGATACATTACTCTAAAATATTTCAGGTTTTTGAAAAATTTGTCTAAAGTAAGCTAAGCTTTAACGAATTTTTGACCCAAAACCAATTTGTCATATCAAAGAAATTTTAGATATACATTTTAAATAAAATCTTTAAAGCCATTTCTGAAATATTTGTAATTCAAAAAATTACTTAGCGGTAACTACCCATAGTTGAAATGATAGGGTACAATTTTTCTTTTAATATGGTATAACCCTAAAATATATAGATATCAAGATTAACAAAATCTACTTAACAGTTTTGGGTCCGTGGCCAGGGACAGAGACAGACAGATAGACAGATATGGGTACAGACATAATTTAAAATTCAATATTTTCAGTACGTGTTCATATAAAACGTAAAAATTTGTCATAATGTCGAAATATTTTTCGAATCAGATAACTTTCACTTGATATGAGAAAGTAAAAACCAGATGTATATGATACTAATATGTACACATGACTAATGTGTTTAATAATATTGGCGTGTCTGGGATAAATCAATTTGTAGAGCTCAGTTTGTGTAAAGATTACTAATGTACCGTTTCCCAGGGGACGCCCGAATTTCCTAATCGTAGATACTTTCCGTGGAGGATCTTTCCACGCTCTAATGAGATTAGGGAAGGATGATATTAAATCCAATGAAGATCTTAACCTAACTTAATCCTAATTAACCAAACCCTTGTGATAGTGGGAATTATTCCTCTTTCGAGAAAATCTCCAGGAAAGAGCTGGGATTCGAGCCCAGGTCCTCTAGTTTAGCAGCCAGGGCCTCTGATAACAATACCTCTTAACCGGTTATTGTTTCTTTTTCCATTATACTTTGCAAAACAAAACATTAGCTCCCATACAAGCGTTTAAGATAAACATATAGTAAAAAAATTACCTGTTCATAAGTTAGATCTCTGGAGACGCATGACTTGAAATTGTTTTCAAAGATATAACGTTATAGTTGACACTTGATTGGTAGGTAAGTGTAGACGAACTTCTAATGAATGTCTCAGTGAAGTAACTCAGTCTTGTCTCATTCCAGAAACCTTCACCGCCAATATTTCAGTTTCCTTGCTCTCTCACTGACTCGAGTAAAATGCCTGGTAGATTCCAACTACCTCATTTCCCTCATTATGGCATTCTGCACATTCTTTTCTTCCTTTCAAATGCGCCCTTCCCTTCTCAAGTCAGCAATTTCTTTTCGTATTCACAATAAACTTCTACTATTACATTCAATATTGAAACCCTGTGGTTCGTACGTGAATGTATTTATAGTAGATTATTTTAAGTCAAATCCTCAACTCTAACGACAAATACACCCTAAACGAGTGGGTCGTATAAGCAAACAAATCATAAAATGGAGAATTTTTATAATTAAAATCTATCTTTTTTAGTTTTTTTATTGTCTTATATATTTTTTTATGAAAACTTTAAAAAAAAATTTAAACAACATGAATACAAGTTTCTACATTTTTACCATACAGATTTTATTAAATATAATGAGATTTTTATTAAGTACAAATTAACTAACTATTTGTTGACAATAATATTTAATAGTATATAATTTGATTATTGTATGTAATATAATTACATATTTCTTATTAGGTCAATAGTAAATTATAGAATCACCATACTAGTTTATTTATTTTGGTAACATTTGACTTTTGAACTATCACTTTGCACCATTCCCTTTATAAATGTTCAGTTGTACTGTTAATTATTTTATAATGTTTGTTATATGGTTTAAATTAAGATGAATTTTTAACTACTATCAAATTTGGGTAAAATCTTATGAAGTTCACATAAATACGCTCCATAGAGAATGATTGAACATATTTACAGATCAGATTTGAATTTAGGGACGTTTTCATATAATTTTGCATTGTACGTATTGCACTAGTTATATTAGCTATGCGTTATGCATGAATATAAACCCAGATTAATCTAATCACATAAACACACAATTAGATCTGTGGGGTGAATATTTATATAATAGAAACGATACAGAATAAACAAGAAAAATAGCAATAACAAACCGTATAAGTAAGATCTAATGAAAAGCGTATAAACCGAACGGGTAAGAAGACGCCGTGATAAATGAAAACAGATTTAATGATAATAAAAGATAGTACCAGTACAGCAGGAAGTCATGATCATGTCAGTAATTGGATACGAGAGAATATCGGGACTGACGGCTCACTACACGATGCAAAACGAGAGTAATAATGACAGTATAGTCATATATAGACTTATTTATCCAGATACAAGCTTTTGAGAGGATAAAATGTATCCTACTAACGTGTTAGTGAAGTTCGGAATGATGGGAGCTACAGGGGAAAATAAGACTATACAAACAAACAGGATTAAAGGACAAATGAGAGACAGAGATATATGAAAGAGAAAAGCCACTGGACCGCGGACCACGAGCTGTGTCAAAGATGATTAATGATCTAAAGGAGACGTGGAGTTGTGAGAACCAGACACGGGATTAAAGTAAAAATAAAAGTAGACAGGAATGAAGTTACTTTTGAGATAACTATGACAGAATCAGTAAAATAAAGACTGCAAAATTTGGAACATTGACAAGGGGAAGTGTTTGAATAAATACAAATATAGTGACACAAATTATATGAAATCCACCAAAGTACGCCTCAACGATTTCCATGTATTACATTTAGCTTAGAATTTTATAAATGAAGATAAGATGAGATCTAAATTGGAAATTGATCGATTGTTGAGTAAACTAGATACTCAACACTAGATCGTCAAATATTTGGTTAACAATGTTGATAATTGTATGCATTAACTAACAAGGTAATATGTTTCCATCAAGATGCCTTAATTAAATAGCATATTCATGGTAAAAATGTTTAAATAAAGATCAAATGGGTAATGCTAATAAGAACCTTGACATAATTATAAATTATTTGTGGACAGAGATTAAATGGTACCTATAAATTATTATGCTTATGACATAAAGTTAAAATAATGCAAGTTAGTACCCAAGAGAATTTTGAATACAAATCATTTAAAATGCTAAGCCAATCCTAAATTTTGAATAACAATTACTATCAAAATGGCTATAAAGCTCGTATAGAACAAAGCTTTTTTTTGTTTAACAAAGCTCACCTCCTTATGTAGAAAATACAAAATGTAACTAAGGCCCAACTTAGTTCCAAATAAAGAAATATTTTCTCCGGCGTAACGAGAAGGGAACCAACAGGAGCGAAGCAGGATATAAGCTATAAACTGAAAGTGACCAGTGATCCTTGAAGTGAAGGCACACGTTTCGATTCCTCACACTTCACCCTGGATCTAATAAACTCTTTTCATACTGTAATTTTGGACCGGCCACTCATCACATCCACATTTTTACTTTCTTGCTATCTTACAAGTAGAGAAAGTATTGTGATCGTCAAAAAAATTAATCTCGACGTTTCACGACCCCCCGAATCCGAAAAAGTGGTTTTTGAATTTCCGTCTGTTTGTCTGTCTGTCTGTCTGTACCTCCAACTAGAGCCTAAACTATTTTACCGATTGGGCTAAAACTTGGTATCTAGGGTTTTCATAGGGTTGCCCCGAGGAATTTTTGGAATTGGAAATCCAATCCTAAAATTAAGGGTAATTTAATGAAGGGCAAAGAGAGAAAAAGTCGAAATTATCAAAATCGGCTCTAACAATTCTGATTAATTTCATCTATAAACATTAATAAATATTCCAAAGAAAATATCTATTCTAAATATTTCGGCAAAATGAATATAAGGGCTCCAGTCTGATGCGTAATTTTCATTTTTTTTATCATATCTCTGAAACTATTTAAGATATGAAAAATATTTTTACACACTAATGTAGATATATTTATAATACAAATATTTTATTCGAAACATATTTTTATAAAGCCAATAACTTTCAAGATATACACAAATATATATATTTTTTAACATTTTGAACACTAAAGGTAAAGTATTGCGACTGTGAAAAAAAATTTAACCAGAATGTTAATGGATGTCGACGTCTCATTATCCCCCGAGCCCTAAAGAGTGGTATTTGAAATGGCGTTTGTCTGTGTGTCTTTTTAACCCCAAAATCAAGAGTTGTTTATTAAAGAGAAAAGAGAAAAATAATCGATTTCATCAAAATCAGCTCTTATGATTTTGATTAAAACTTGTATCTAGGCGTTGATAAAGATTATAACTAAACTGGATATTTTCATTTTCCCATGAAAATTACTTTTAGGGTACTTTCCGGATGCGGAAATTTCCGTATCCTCGCAACTATTTGAGATACTAAATAACTTATCAGTGCAAAGTTGTAGTACTATTAAAAATAAAAAACTTTTATACGAAATATATTCTTATAAAACCAACAGTTTCTGAGATATTGGCAAATATATTATTACAATTTTGTGAGCTTTAATTGTGACGAGATACTACTTAAGTTTTAACACAATAATTCTCTACTGCCATGGAGTAAGAAATAAGTAAGTATATCAAAAAGTGTATGTTCTATTTCTTTCATCCTCTTAGGGGAAATGTTTGTACATTAATGATCAACATATATAACTTTAGATTCAATATTCAATATTTACCTATTTTATTGGTCATAGTTTATAAATGAAGAATTTAATAGCAATGCAATAAACATAAGATGTGCAACCCATAATAAAATGTCGCAAATTTTAAACGGGAAATCGACATTTTAATACGAAGTGTTGACCCTTGGGGACCCAATATCAATATTTTTTATTTCTAGCTACCTTACAGGTAGAGCAAGTATTGTGATCATCAAACAAATTTAAATCGAGATTTTGATGGATTTCGACGTCTCATGACCCCCCGAACCCTATAAAGTGGTTTTCGCAATGCTCTCTGTCTGTCTGTAAGTCTGTACCTCAGACTAGAGCCCAAGCTATTTTACCGATAGGGCTAAAACTTGGTATCTAGCGTTTTATTGAGTTACCCCGAGGAATTTTTGGAATTGGATATCCAACCCTAAAATTATGGCTAGTTTAATCAAGGGCGGAAAGATAAAAAAAAATTGACTTTATCAAAATCGGCTTTAGCGATATTGCTTACATTTGATTTCCAAGCTTTGATCAATATTACAAACCAAATGGCTACTCTCAACTTTTTGTTAAAATGACTTTAAGGGTTCCGGTCTGATGCGTAAATTCTAATTTTTAATTTTATCTCCATAAGTTATTGAGATTTGAAATTACTTATTATTTTATGCATGTAGATCTATTTATAATAAATATCTTTTACTTGAAATATATTTTTATAAAACAAATAGTTTTCAAGCTATACGCATACGTATGTATTTTTTTAACTTATCCAACACTTTAATGTAAAGTATTACGAGCGTCAAAAAAATCTAACCCAAGATGTTGATGGATGTCAACGTTTCATGACCCCAGAACCCTAAAAAGTGTTTTTTGTAACGCCGTTTGTCCAACCCTAAAATAAAGAGCAGTTTATTAAAGGGGAAAAGAGAAAAATTCCATTCTCAAAACCGGCAATAATGATTTTGATTAAAATTCGTATCTAGGTATTGATTAAGATTATAAATAAACTGGCTATTTTCATTTTCCCATGAAAATGACTTTTAGGGTTCATTAGAGAAGCAAAAATTTCTATATTTCCACAACTATTTGAGATACTAAATAACTTATCATTGTAAAATTATATAAACCATTACAAATAAAAAACTTTTATTTGAAATATATTTTTGTAAAACTAATAGTTTCTGAGATATTAGCAAATAGATTAATACAATTTTGTGAGCTTTAGTTGTAAAGAGATACTACTTAAATTTTAACGCAATAATTCTCTAATACCATAGAATGAGCAAATAAGTAAGTCTTTCAAAAAGTTTATGTTGTGTTTCCTTTAACCCCCTAAGGGAAATGTGTGTAAAGCACAGAGGTGAATATAGGATTCTCATGGTTGGAAAGAGAGGGACGCGGGTGCTCCCATCGGGATAGGGTCGGGAAGGGTGGGGGAGTGATGCACCTCAAGAAATTTTGACATAAAAGTACTTCAAAATTTGAGATGAATTTATTTAAATAATTTATCAGTGTAGCACTAAACATAAGAATAATTATATATCGAAGCAAATAATAAGAATATCAACAAATAGTGATAATTATGAGGGCAATAAGTTTAAACTTTATACAAATTATTATATAAATAGTTTTTATCTAGTCAATCAATTAGACAAAATAGATGGAATTATTCAGATTTCGAACAATCGAACCTAACCAAACTCTATAGTATAGCTAGTTATTTCTCATTCTAAATCGACATTTTACTACTATGCCATAATAACACGTTATGTGTGTGGTAATATTATTTAAAGATTTTGTCTAAAGTGCGTTATTTAAAAAATATCATTTTAAAGATCTTTATTATTAATTTTTTAAATAGTAATAATAAAAGTGATAAAATAAATTTAACCTAAACAAGGTTTGTGCAACAAAATGAGAGGCACGTAACCTAAATTTGGGTGACTTCATTAATGCCTATTTTCACAACTTTAACACTTAATAAGATTGTCTAAAGTATTTATAATAATTACCGTATACTAATCATTTAATAATATTACCAATAAAAATTTTAAAAATCAATTGTGGTTAGTGAGATAGTATTAGGTGACAATAAAACTACTAGTGACTTTAACATTGAATTAATTGATTTAATTTCTTGAAGGGGGGCGCGTTACCCCCATACCTCCGTTCTGGATTTGCCCCTGGTACAGCATTGATCTATCTCTCTCATTTTAGTCAATTACTACCTATTTAATTTGTCAAAATTTATAAAAGAGAAATTTAGTAGCAATGCGATAAACATAAGACGTGTATTCCCTTATAAAATGCCGAAAATTTTAACCGGAAGTCAAAATTTTAATACGAAGTATTGACCCTTGGGGACCTAATATCGATATATTTTATTTGTCCCAATATAAAACGAAGACATTAAATTTAAAAAATAAGATTATAAAATTTAAAACTGTGGGTCAAAAAAGTTTTATTTATCTGTAGAGCAATTGGTTCTCGGGCTCGCTAGTGTATATATATTATGAATTTTGCGTAGATATCTCCATTTTTAAACAATAGAGCGAGAAAGTCCACGTGTAGTTCTATACCATTTATTTTAATCAAACCATAGTTCTTCTGCATACAACACATGCAAGTTAATCTCTTGTAGCAGCTTGTAGCGTTAGAAATTACAACACCACATGCCCATGGGGATGAGCAAGGACTGTCAGTTGAGATGCAGCCCACATAGGTGAGAATGCATATAAATACATCATTCTAGTCTTATCTGTTCTGCCGTTGACGTGGCGGATCGAGTTCGAATGCCATCCGGGAGTACTTGAGATGTTTATATCCTAAATGTTTTCCCACTCTCAATACATATAAATGTGGGTATATTCCATTTAAACAACAGCATTTATTACACCTCCCCTTATACTGTATGGTGGTGGATAGCACAAACAGCTATTAAGAGATTTGGCCCAAAAGATAGTTTAACTTGTAAAAAAATTACCCTATACAAACAGCGTTCCTGAATATATGTTGCTCTTTCAAACTATAATACTAACATTATAATACTTACATTTTAACGATGATATATTTTCAAAATGTCAGTAAAGTAGCTGTAACATTGCCCAAATTTGTGCCCCAATATTATGTTCACAGGCTCAACAGCTACTTTATGTGTACGGCTCATAAACAAACAAAACCATCTAGATTATATCACAACTAAGTATTTCCCGTTCGTACACTATTACTAGACTCTAAATTCGGGAATTTACCTATATGACCTTTGATAACTATATATAGAATAGAGTGGCCCAAAGGTACATACACATCTACGAAAGGTGTTGATACTAACCCACCAAGGGCGAGTAATTGATATAACCAAACATTCATCCATTCTATATTGGTGATCTACGAACTTGCAATACAAGCCGGTACATACTTTTTATGTTCTTATGGACAACTAGTTGCCCCAGGTAGCCGACTATTTTTTATGAGATAAACGTGGATTTGAGTCAAAACAGGCAATAATCAATACGCATATAGTTATGACCTAACTATAAGGGGAGATCACTTATTGGGTGATCCGAAATTATTGCTAATAGGCCACAGTGTAAGGGATTGAAACAAAATAATAAATTGTGTGAAGATTGTATTAATATTTTAAACTAAGTGTCTGAGTATTATCAATCTTTTGAATTTTAAACTCTTATTAAATATATGTTCTGAATGTATCTTACAATAAAACTAATTCATCAATTTTTGAACGATAAGACCCAAACAAGTAGATACTAAGATATAGTGTACTCCTCACCCCGCGCAGCCAAACATCTTAACATAGTTATGAACAAATAAAATATATTATATCTTTCCAAAATTTATTCAACTGCGCTTAAGGCCCGTTGACACGGTGTTAGTGGACTAATGCAAGTTTATTAGTATTAACTTACTAACATGCTAGTTGTGTTGACATGTATTTTTCACTTATATTAGTATCGCTTCTACTAAACACATGGCTGAAAATAAAGTGGTGCTAACTGATCTCTCTATTGGAGCCTTTTTTTTCATCACTGCGTCTGATTTCTCGTTCGGGTTATTAATACGCATTTACTAATTACGCCTATGTGTTAGAAGCTAGGAAGGGTGAATTTAGAATAAGAATGGGCGGCCAAATAAATTACAATTTTTCAGTAAACGCAATGTATCATAATTAGTTGACCTATTTAAAAAAAATGTTTTATATAGACAACATAAAAAAGTTAGTGATTAGTATGTCTAATATTTCTTAATTCCTTAATACATTAAAATATGCTTCAGTTGATCCCAAATAATTATTTTATTATTTTGCTTGATTTGTTAACTCACTTAGCATACATGATCAATAAAATTAAACTCAAATAGTCAATTCATCCCAATACAACCAAACTAGGTTGGATACTTTTTTATAAATAGGCCTAACCCATGTTTTTTCAACCCTGTTTTAAATGTTGGTATACTAATAACAACATATCTCGTTAAATGATAGCTAGCTAGCTTGCTAGGCCTAAAATATTCCTTAAAAATAATAATAAATTAATTTGTAGATTGGTTTAGATATAAACTATCTCGTTTGCTATGAGACAATAATATAGTGTTTTGTATCTCTTCAAGTTGCCAAAGTATTACTATAAAGTGTTTGAAGTGTATGGGCTGAACATTATTAATTAAAACTTATAAAGATAGGTTTAGGGGTCAAATACGGAGATTGGAAAGCGTGCCGGTGATTTCACGTGAAAACCTCCGGCCATTCATACCTTACTTGACGATAACACGAATATTATGTTACCGGAACTAATCACGGTACTACAATATTTTATCATATTTTGTGATTGTATGTAAAAAAAATTACACATGCCACGTTGATTGATAGGAAATAATGGTTTGATAAAATTATTTATAACATTTGCTAACCGATTTTAAATAATATCTCTTGCAAGGCACATTTGCAATATTTACGGAACATTTATTTTGGACACTTCTTAAGAATATGTACGCCTGATATCACTTTACAATATCCTCTAGTGCAATATCATTGGTATTCTTTTCTTTATAAAATCGGTGCTTAAAATTCCACAAAAACTCATTATTCTTATAACATTCCACAAATAAGTGTTTCCCGCACAACAATCTTTTAGTTGCCGCCATTTTGAATTGTCTACTTGCATTAGTAAAGTTGGAAGGTGACCAACTTTTTCAGTTGCAAGTGGACTTGCATGTTAGTAGCTTGCTTGTCTGTTTACACGGTGCAAGTTGTGTGCGCGCAGCCAAATTAGTGGACTTGCATTAGTCAACTAACATCGTGTCAACGGGCCTTTAATCCTCACCGATGGCCACATATACAACAGCGTTAGTCTCATCCTGTCTGGATTTTTGGTGCTAGAGAGGTCAGATTTCAAATGCAACTCGGACTGTCTTATGGTAGTGGATTGCCTTGAGTTTCGCGTCTGTTATCGAAATATCAAATTGGCTTCTTGTGACCCTATAGGATAAAGTAAACATCCATTTCAAGATTATGTAACATATTATTTTAGTTGAGACTCAAATTAACCAATACAATAGGAGGTTTAAAATTTACTGACTGTCTTGTCCACTGGTTTACCACTAATATGATCTTCCAGAAAATGGTCCTTTATTTGTTTGAGAAGCATGAATATAGAATTTTTTCTACTTTTAACTTCATACTAAATTTTTATTAAGAACGTTGGTATTGTTATTATAACTCTCGTTTATTTTCAATTAAAATCTCATATTAAGATTGAATACTTTTGTAAACTACTGTACTATTGAAAGCTTTTGAATTTAAAAACTTTACTTACCATAGGGTGTAAATGGGGAGTGTTTTGAGTTAAAGTCTCTACTAGAATGGGATAGCATATAATTTAAAGAT
This sequence comes from Timema bartmani, assembly GCA_902151455.1. NCBI lineage: Eukaryota > Metazoa > Arthropoda > Insecta > Phasmatodea > Timematidae > Timema > Timema bartmani. The sequence continues at coordinate 47,929 of CABFWB010001122.1, read as the reverse complement.
ATCCATAATCTATATGGGAATAAACGTACAAAATCAACTCGGCTATGGATTAAAATAAGTGTTAATGGTATTTGTCTCAGATCCTTTATGAATATCTAAAGCTGAAAAATGAATCCAAGCATTTAATACACGATTAATAGTGATTTGTAAAGTAAGAAGAACTCGTGCCCAGTGACAGGACGTCACGTTCAATGGGAAAAAGAGAGTCAAGTAAGTGGAGGCTAACCATTCGTTATGCTCTGCAAGGATAACCTGACTAATTGCAATAAAACCGATTATTGGACAGGTCTCAACGAGGTAGTTGCCGGAACAATTTGAGCCGTGGAGTCAAACAAGGAGTTATCCCAAACCACCAAGGCTCCACTAATGAGTACAGAAGTCACACAATGTGATGAAGAGTTTGAAGAAGCACTATCAGGCACAGTAGGAATACGACAGTTTAGTGAAGCCACTGGGAAGCATGTTAAGTTTGAATGTTGGTTACTACATGGCAGTAAACTGGCAACGCCGCTGACAAATGTGGAAACCCAGCACAACTAAGAATCATTGAGAGAGAAGCCCCACACGATTATTGGTAGAATATAGCACATATAGACCACTAAGAGGTATAAATATATTGTTTAAGATACAAGAAAACATGAAATAGTACTGATGACACCAACAACTCTGTAAGGTGCGTGATTAGCTATGAAAGTAGTGGAAGTTGAACCAACAGCGAGAAAATTACCCTCCACGCCAGGACATTCAAAATGCAACAGAAATTTTCTATGACTATCCTACCATATACGTTGTAGATATGACCTTTGTGGTCATAGAAAATAATACATCAAAATATTATAGCAAAGTATATACACTTCGTGGACCACATGGCCTTAGACATCACACTCGCAGTAGACAGGACTGCCAATGATGGGGAGAATAGGATTCAATACTTGTCGGATGTACTGAGGGTGGTTATTCCTAAATAGTTTTACTCTCTCCCTCCATAAAAATTTGGGTACACTTCATTCAAAATCAAACTTCATAATCCCTACCACATGGAGGGAGAATGGAAAACCATTTTGTAAAAACCACCCTCATTACACCCGACCAAGATTCAAACCTCAATCTCCCTGTCATCGGTAGTCTAGACTACTGCGAGAATAGCGCCTTATACCATGCAGCCACCGAAACGGGTCGATAGCAGTGTTAACATTCATCTTGGGAATAATTATTAGATACTTAATTTTATTTCTGATGTTTTGATAACATCCGTGCACACTCGCATTTCATTGGTCATCTACATGTCATTATATATATATATATATGTATGTATATGTACACATATATGTGTATATATAAATACATACGGAGTGCCAAAAATAATTATGTCAGAATAAGGAATCATAAATAAAATACATTTTATTTAAGATTATCAAATTAAATTATTTCAGGTACATAATACCATCACCATTATTGTAATGATATGTTTGAGATGTGGAGAAGACATATGATTGCGTGGATGGAAATAAATTTGGAAAGCGATGGAGTAGGCCGAAGTGGAAAGAGGAGTTTTAATGAGAGCTAAAGGCATGTATGAGGATAACATGAATTTCGTTAAGACAGAAAGTGGGAGGATGGAGTGGCTCCAAATAAAAAATGGAGGGAAAGAGGAAAGTGCTCTTTTAACATTACTATTTGTAATGGTCATGGTCATGAAAAAAGTGTCAGGAAAACTCTAAGAGTAAAGAATGAAAGCCATGATATTTACTGATGACTTGATGGTACGGAGGGAGAAGGAATAGGAAGAACAGAAATAGCTAAAGGAATGGATTGAGGAAGTGGAAGATTGTGGAATGAAATTTAGCATTGTGATGCGTGTGGTGATGGTAGTGAAAAGGAAGAGGATAAAGCCTAATATAGCTATAAAGTTGGATGGCATAGAACTGAGAAAAACAAACACCAAAGAAAATGATGGATATAAAGTATGTGAGGATAAAACCTCAAGGGAGGTTAAGAAATAGGTGGGAGGAGTAGATAAGAGAAAGTGTGCAAGCGATATGAGCAGAAATGAAGTATTTAAAGGAGGATAAATAGTGGAAGGATAGAGGAAGATGGAGAAATTTTACAAAACTGACCCAGCCAGAAGCTGTAAACATTTTATAATGATGATGATTATGATGATGAGTAATGCTTTTACCCTCTCCCACCACTCAAATATGGGTAAACTCCCTCTAATTCCCACATTTCTCATCCCTAACATGAAAACATAACTAGTATATATGTGTATAACTAGAATTGGCAGTGAGATGCGGTGACAATAAAAGTTATAAGCTTAATATATGAGAACCACTTAAAAATCTAACTTTTTCTCAAGAGGAAATCTATTAATTTTACTTTAAAGTATAGTAGTAAAGTAAAGTTTAATGAAGTGGACTGGGTAGAACTATCTCAAGATAGGGTTAGGGTGTATTGAGGTGGACTGGATAGAACTAGCTCAAGATAGGGTTAGGGTGTATTGAGGTTGACTGGATAGAACTAGCTTAAGATAGGGAGAGGCTGTAATGAGGTGGACTGGATATAATTAGCTGAAGATAGAGATAGGGTGTAATGAGGTGGACTGGGTAGAACTAGCTTAAGAAAGGAAGAAGGTGTATTGGATAGAACTAGCTCATGATAAGGATAGTGTGTAATGTGGGGGACTGGATATAGCTAGCTGAAGATAGGGGTAGGGTGTAATGAAGTGGACTGGGTGGAACTAGACTAAGAGAGGAATATGCTGTAATGAGGTGGATTGGATAGAATTAGCTCATGATAAGGAAAGTGTGTAATGAGGGGGACTGGATATAACTAGCTGAAGCTAAGGAAAGGGTGTAACGAGGTGGACTGGATATAACTAGCTTAAGCTAAAGAAAAAGTGAAATGAGGTGGACTAGATATTAATAGCTTAAGCTAGGGATAGGTGGCGTACATCTTCAAGTGCAGCAAAGAACTTTCGAGTTTCTAATGCCGCCTTAGAGTAAGTAAAGCTATACTAATAGTAAAAGTTATCAATGTAGACCAAAAGCGACTTTTTTTTATTTTCAAAGTGTTTCTTTATGCAAAAATATCTACTGGTCAGCAAACACCAAATGCCATCCACTTTTCGTGCATCGAGAAGTGTTTAGCCTGGCTTCCAAAGATTCAATACTTTACGGCAGAGTTCCCCAACTCAGGTGGTACCACCCCCCGTGGGGCATTTTCAACCTTCAGGGGAGGGGTAAATGGTAAGGATTCGTTAGGTTTTTATGGATATTACAGTAATATTGTTTTGTTAGTAACAGACAGCAAAATATTAAACAAAAGGTACTTAAGTTTATTTTAATATTTTTTTTCTATAATTTTGACAGTGCATTTAATTACTTATGTTTATTAACATTTAACATATGCTAAGTTTTAACGTGTATTTTATTCATAGGAATTATAAATTATTCTTCGTAAAAATACTTAGGCCTATACATATTCAAAGTAATTATTTAGTTTGAAATGTACGGTAACTGTAACATGAATTTAATTTTACTATCACTGATTTCATTTTTTAAACCTCACGTTTTACCACCTGTACAGCTTATACACATATTTATTGATTACTTTAATGAGTTAAAACGAGGAAGATAAAATTTAGAGAATACGTACCTTCATTTGTGTAGAGTGAGAATTGAAAACCATTTAGGAAAATCCACCCTCAGTACACCCGACCAGGATTTAAGCCCAGGTCTCTTTGTCATTGGCAGTCTAGTCCAACTCGAGAATTATGCCTTAGACCATGCGGCCACTGAAGCATGTTTTTGCCTCTTTATTACATTTAACTTTAGGAGTGAGAATAGGGTTGGTAGCCAACAATTCTCAGAACTGGTCGCTAGGCTAAAAAAAAGTTAGGAACCACTGATTTAGGGCAGGATTCAGTTACCTTTTTGGAATCCGATCGACCTACTAACCTAAAAAAGGTCCTCCGATAACCAATCATTTCTCCACTTTACTACTTTTTTATTTATTAGTAATGTTTACTCCATAAATTCAGTCAATTCTCAAATGACTATGTCTTTTATCTTTAATATTATTAATTAAAAGCATACCTTCTTCGATAGCCGCATGGTCTAAGGCACTACTCTTGCAGTAGACTAGACTGCTGAAGATGGAGTCATTGAGGTTCGAATCTCCCTCAAGTAAACTGAGTGTGGTTTTTCCAAAGTAGTTTTCCACTATACCGTCATGCAAATGCAAGTACACTTCCTCTAAATATAACCCTCCTAATCCCTGAAACCATAAGCGTAATTGGCACTACCCGAAAGGTTAGTAAGACTTGGTTCTAAAAAAAATTAGATACTTCAATTAAACCAAAGTCTTAAAATTGAAATATGTTTTAAAATTTTAAATTAATTTGTTATTCAAAAGAATAAGGATACAACTTTCTGCCCAAAGAATATATACAATGTAGCAATACAATTACGGCTAATTTATCAAATCTGAACTTATTAATTTAAATTGCTGTCTAGATTACAAGTTTTATAACATTACCAAAAATAGTTGGTTGTTAAATATGAAAGTGTAGATTTGGTCAATAAAACCTTTAAAATATATAATCAAAAGATTATAATAACAACAATATTAACATTTGATGAAATTTATTACATCCAATCACAAGAAACATTAAAACACAGAGGAAGTCAAAATCCTGCCTATTAACAAGAAATATTAAAAATAAATACTGGTTGCTCTACAAGTATTTATAGCCCCCTTATATTTTTTATAGAAACGGTTGACCTTGGTGGTCTTGTGGTAAAGTGTTCGTCTCAGGACCCGATGGTCGTGTTTTCAAAACCAGCTGGGGTCATGATATTTTTTTTGAGTGATTAAAATACTTAGCACAACTTCTTTCGGAGGAGAAGTAAAGCTGTCAGCCCCATGTTGGTTGTGGAATGTAAAGTAACCTTGGAATGTATGTGAAAATACCCTTCCTGGCTTAATGATTAGGCCCTTTCACTCTCACTCATAGAAATTCTCATGTACTGATGTAATTAGTCGGTTCAGATATTGCACGTTAAATATCTCTAATAATTTAAAAAAAATTGAAATTACTAGTAATTGAATTATTTTAATATAAGCCTACAATTCTATTTATTAAATAAAAAGATATAAATATATTACAAAATCTGCACTGTGGTAAATTGGTATATTTTATTTAAAAGTTGTGAGTAGTGTTGCTTTAAATAAATGCGTTTAATTAAACATTTGTTCACGTAATATGTTTAATTTTAATGTGTACAGATTCTATATTTACTATAAATGTTCATTGCTGAAAAGCAAAGTAATCATCGGTCGTCACGATATTATCATATAATATCATCCCACGGGACCAATTACCTAACATAGCCAAAATACCCTAAAATTGTTACTATTTTCGATATTAAATCACCAAATATTCAACTAGATTTTTGAAGCCAATCGTATGTTAGCTCTGCTATGAAAGTGTTTAAATAAATTTTATAGGCATACCAACGGAGTCTATATTTATCTAAAAAAAACACTTTTTGTTGTAAATTTGGATCCAAATCAGTTGTGAGCTGTCGACGTGTAAAGCCAGGAAACAATACAGAAACACTTCTCTAAATAGTAGACGAGATGAGTTTTTTTCTTAATCCAAGAAAATAATATTTGCATGAACTGCCCACAACAGTAGTCACACTATATAATTGTCAGGCTAATTTAGTCTGGTTTGTCAGTGATGGTATCCTGGCTAGAAATAAGGAGCGTGTTTTTTTCCTAAGTAGTTTACTCATCTCTATATATGCAAGTTTAGGTGCATTTCCTTTCCCCTACAATAATACAGGGCTGCCACCCGTCTGGAAAACATGGAAAACAGGGAAAGGTCAGGGAATTTGGTTTGACCTGGAAAAATCAGGGAAATGTCAGGTAGTTTCTCAAATTTCCTAAAAATGACTGGAATTTTAAAATATAAAGTCTAATTTTCAAAAGTATTAAACTAGTTTGCTGTCAACCTATTTTTACATTAATATTTTTCTGCTTAATAATTTATTAAAATTGCGATCGTAATTTATCAACTTCACAGTGAAGGCTATTACTATATTGTGGCAATACGTAATCCAAGAACATCTGCGCATGTGTAAACATCAGCGCATGCGCCGTGGTCACCGCTCTAATTGTGAGAAAGCGTCTGCACAGCCTTCGATATGACACGTAATACACATGCGGGTAGTTTATCTTTTGTATTCTTAGTTCTAAAATAGTGACAAAACGGTGCTTTATCATTATTTTCTATATCATTTGTAACTTAATTTTTTTAAATGATGTTTTAATTATTTATTATGTTACGGAGTTTTAGCAAAATTGTTTATTTAACACATCAAAAGAGTTGCAAATTTGCTTTTTCAGTTTAGTGGCCCTTTGCGCATGCTCAAATGCATATTTCTTTTAGTGTTTCTTAATTCTAAAATTACATGCGTACGGTATTTGTTTTGAAGTATAAAGCGTTTCCTCTCAACCACCCACTATTTACAACTAGAAATAAAATGTTTTGTGTAAATGTGTGAAAAGCTCCATACTCCAGAAAAAAGTTTCAAATAAACAAATAAAAAATAAATCTATTTGTTCATCATAGGCTCAGGCCCTAAAGTTTTTTTATCTTTAGTAAACGTGGTTATCATTAATTATGGAGTTGAGCCATAGACTACTTGAATTGCTTGTAATATCAGGAAGGTTGAGGTTTGAATCCCTAGTAGGTGCACTTGGGTGATCTACCCATTCTCTCCATGCTAATGTGGGTGCATATATTCTAAGCTATCTTCTTATTCCTAACACATTATATTGCATTGTTGGAACTAATATATTTTTGTCTTCAAACCTGTAAATATCAGGGAATTTCAATGTTATAACTTAGTGGCAACCCTGATAATAGTATAATTAATATCATCATGATTATCACGATGTTTCCGCCTCTGCGGGTTGTCTGGCATATCGTCTTCCATTCCTGTTGATCTCTCTTATCTTCTCTCGCTGCCAAGTGTATCATGTCCACTCCTTTATCTTCCATGTTCTTCTGAACTTGGTTCATTTATCTCACACGAGATCTTAATTATAGCTATATATATTATATCGGTATACCCCGAACTGGTAGTGGAGTGTGGTGGCTAATAAAATATGGTTTAAAATGGGCTTTGGCTGTATTGTCACCATTTAATTGTTCCAATTTATTTCTATAAATAATAGTTTTTTTACAATTGTAAAACCTTTTTGTATTCCGCGTCTTATTAACCGTTAGGGATCTTCACATTTAATAACACAAGTGAGCTAGTGATGAGGAAGGTAGATATTAGAACAAGTTCCCACCTTTACGTGGAGGTAGAGTGGGAAACCATTTAGGAAATAACACCCTCATTACATTCGGATGGAACTTGTCCCCAAATATTGAGCTGGTCGCCGAGCCCAAGGAGCCATCGCGATGTTGTTATATTATGGATAAAATAAATAAAGTCTCAATTCTAGTGGTTTTAGAGCCCAACTCGACTGTAAATAAATAAAGATTATTGTAAAGAAATGCATATAGTCAGAACGGTTCAAGCCAGATATTTATTCTTCAGTAATAATTGAATAGAAAGGTTAAAATCCAGAATCAATAAGTAGAGAGGGAATAATATTGACTGTCACAAATTAAAAAATTAAATCAAAGTGCCTTATGCAATTTGAACTTTTTGTGTCTTAACCTAGCTTAATTTAAGAATAATTAAAATAGTTATTTAAACGCTAAGAGATTTTGGCACTAACTCGAATTCATTATTATACATTTGCGACCCCGGCCGGAAATTAAACTGGGCAGCCTCGTATTAACCCCTTAGTGATTGAATTAAGTCCATGGGGTAGTTTGGATTCTAAATTAACAGATTCTCACACACATGGCACACGGACAATTGCGTCATTCTTATCTTGGCTGGTTTGTCAACGACTGGGTGATTGGGGGATCAAATCCTGGTTGTATGTAATGAGACTATTTTTCTTCGTGTTTTTCACGTTTCCCTTTATGCACAGTCATTATCCACATCCCTATTAGTGTTCCTTCCGCTTACTCAGAGAGTTAATAAACTTACCTTGCTTGGTTCCACTATGGTGAAGCTCATAAGATAAAACCATAGAATAATCACTCAACGGAAAAATACTAGCTTTCATGGTAAACGGAGTCTATAACCAAGACGCGTTTCTAATGATGAAGAGCTTTATAATATCATTAGACAGTATCGACGTATAGTCTGAACAGGTATTAAGACGCGGTGATTGGGTGACCTGGTGGTCTAGGGTTAAGGTGTCAGACTTCTGTGCTGAGGGTCCAGGGCTCAATCCTCGGTCCCGGCACAGATTTATCTGATTGCCAAACCCTTCCTTAACCTCTGACGAGATGTGTATTAATCACAACTTGTGAATGTGAGGAATGCCAGGCCTCTACCGTGGTTCGGACTCCACGTTAAACTGTAGGTCCTCCATTTCATCTCACAATCACCCTACCATTACACATTAGCGTAAGTGCGTATAACCCGAACGGGTTGTAAGACGCGGTGCTAATAATAATAATAATAATAAGACGCGGTGATTAAAAAAATTAGACAATAACACATTAATTTATATTTCCAAATATTTATAATTGGTCATTCCTATTATATATACTCCATATGTTTCATAAATCAAGAATACACATTTGATTAGTTAATAGTGGGTCGTTGCAGCGATGGCTAAAGATTATTGCACTAAAATGTAGTTTAAATCTTTATTGGCAAAGGATCTTTATAATTACCCCTTATTCACTTTTTAGTTAAACGTTTACTCGTCAAAGGCTACCAAATTTACTTAGGTATTAAGTTTTCAGTGTGTAATTTGAATAAAAACGTACATTTTCCCCCTTCGGGCCCTGATGAGAATTTAAAGATGAGCCCTTTCCTAAGATATATATCTATTCGTTGCACCAAAACACTCAAGTAACAATTGAGCTGATACAATTTTTAAATAAATACAAACATTTTATTTACCAATATACAGTTATATACAAATCATGGTTTCCATGGTGATATAAAAAAAAGAATGATTGTACAGATGAACCACTACCCACACAGAAGAAAAAATTGGAAAATTCGCTAGGAAAATTGGGTTTTAGTTTTAGACCAAAATTTTTCCCTGCATCCTGATTCCCTAATCTTTAAAATGAGTGCTCTTTTGTCAAAATCTATTCTGTCATTTCCTAGTAATTTCTATTATTACTTGAAACGGGCTTATCAAATTATATATAAGATATATGATAGAGAGAGTGATAAAATGTGATAGTGAAATTGAGAGGGTTAGTGTTTGAGTTTGTGATTGTGAAAATGAGAGTGTGAGTGTGATAAAGTGAGTGTGAGGTGTGAGAAAGTGAGTGTAAGATACCGAAAATGAGCCCTTGAGAGAGATCGAATGGGTGAGCGATTAATGTGTATGTGTTATGGAGAGAAATACTGGGACAAGAGAAAAAGAATATGTGTGTAAGGAGAGAGAATGTGTACGAGAGAGAAATTGTGTAAGAGAAAGTGAGAGAGATTGTGTGTGAGAGAGAAAATGTGAGGGCTTGTGAGAGAGAGTTTGAAAGATAAAGTTAAAGGGGGAGATATTAGTTTAGAGAGAAAATAATAGATTGAGAGAAAGTTAGAGAGAGAAACCTTAAGAGAGAGAGAGAGTTTAAGAGAAAGAGTTAGAGAGAGAAATTGAAAAAGTGAGTTTGAGAGTGTGAGAGTGGGTTTGAAAGTTAGTGAATTTGAGATATAGAGAGTTTGAGATGGAGAGTAAGAGAGATAGAGTTTGCGATAGGGAGATTGATAAAGATTTTGAGTCAGATAGTTTGAGAGCGAGATAGTTTGCGATAGGGGGGATTTGAGAGCGAGGGAGTTTGAGAGAGTGTGTTTGAGAGGGAGAGAAAGCATTTGTGAGATAGCGTTCAAGAGATGTAACGTTCGAGAGAGTGAGTGCGCGTTTGATAGATAATAGAGCATTTGAGAGCTAATAAAACGTTTGAAAATGAAAGTGGTTGAGAGAGGGAGCATTTTAGACAGAGCTTAAGAGAGAGAATAATAAAGGTAATAATATGAGAGAAATTGTGTGATAAAGGCTGTATGTGAGGGTATATAGTGTGAGAGAGAGGGATAAATTGTGACAGAGAGAATGAGAAAAGATTATATTATAGAGTGTGTGTGTGTGTGTGTTTGTGACGGGAGAGAGTGTGAGAGTGTGTAAGAGTGTGAGAGAGTTTGATAGAGAGAGAGAAAATGTGAAAATATGTATGTGGTACTCAAATATTACGGTACCTTGAAATATCATTCCCACAAAATTAAGTATCAACATGGAAACATAACTTAACTTACTGTATTTGTAAGAATTTGAAAAGAGAGATGTGGTACACAAAACATTACTCTATCATATCCTCTAAATTAACCGGTAAAATAAAAACATAGCTTAACTTTTATATTTGTATTGTGTTACTATTTGCTAAAGTGAACATCAAACCCATTATTTGAAAAAAAATTGAACACCAAAACTCATGCTTAGATAGTTAAAATAGCTATTATTTTTAATATTATTCAAGATCATTTAATCGTTTTTGAGATTAAAATATATATACCAGAGCACATTTAAACATTATTTTATCACTCGCGAAACAGGACATAAACCATATTTTCATTAATTTAACAACCTAAATTTTTAATTTTCGAATTATGCTCAATTTTACTGATTTAAATGCGAATTAACAATAACAACATTCCAATAAAATAAACGTTTAGGAATCTCAATTTAGATGTGTTATGAGCAGCATCCAAAGAGAAAATTGGGATGTGCTTGGACCAACAAATAAAGATTGAGATATTATTTTTTAGTCAAAGAGATATATTTTATTTAGTGATTTGGAGCCTTGCAGCGAATATCGATTTCTATGTTGACTAAACCAAGAACCAAATCTGGAAATTCTCTGTGAAAATCGGGTTTTAGTGGAAATTTACTAATTTTCCTGACATCCTGAACTCCTAACCGTTAAAAGTAGTGGTCGTTTTTCAAAATCTGTTGAGTCATTTCTTCGTATTTTCTATTACAGGAATATCAAATTATATATAAGGATTGGCAGTGTTAACGTGTTTTAACGGCTTGCTCATCTCTTGTTTTTAAGCTGAAATTCGTTTCGAAATCTATTAATGCACGCTACTCGACTCGGTCGCTTGGATAGCTAACGCACTGGTATTGTGTTGAGCTAGACTGACGAGGACTGGAAGCTCGAGTTTCGAATCTCTGTCGGGTGAACTTAGGATAGTCTTCCGCAATTGGTTTTTCCCTCTCTCTTCACGCAAAGGCGGGTTCACTTCCTCTAAATTCAACCTTCCCTATTCCTAACCCATTAGCGTAATTAATACTTAGGTTATAGCCCAAATTGTTAGTTAGACGTGGTGCTAAATTATTATAATAATATTAGTGCATGTTGGAGGTTATTTTCCACGCTCTAGATTTAGTGGGATTTTTTATAACAGACTTATCCATTTCCTTTAATGTTTACTTTCTTTATACAAAGGTTTTAAATTTGCCTAATGCTAGTTATGAATAGCATACCAAACGTAGAATTCGTAGCAGTTTAAAAAACCTGATTTTAAAGGTCAGTTTAGTTGTAGACATTTCATTCAATATATTTAAAATAAATATTAATGAATGTATACACTAATACATATATAATACTCAAATATGCGTACAACCCGAACAGTTGGTAAGACGAGGTGCTAAAATTAAATAAAAAATACTCAAATAAATTTGTAGGTAGGTCATGATGAAGCCATTAAGTAAACAATCTTCTTTAAATCTAAAATTCTTGGAAATGGAGACTAGGATGTTTTAGAGGTAATATTTAACTGATGTTGAAAAAAGTATTAGTATAATGAGTACATATATTTGTGTTAAAAAATATTAATTGAAATACATTCCTTTGACAGCTCATAATTTTAATTTAACACAGCTCACACTATAAATATATATACATACACTACACAGGCAGTGATTATACTTTCATAAATACATTTTTACTTTCTCGCTACCCCTAGAAGATAAGATATATTGTGATCACCAAAATATAGGATAAGATATTTTGGTGGATATCGAAATTTAATGACTCCCTGAACCAACAAATGTGGTTTCCGTAATACCATCTGTCCATCAGTCTGTGTGTCTGTCTCGGCCTAGAGCCTAAACTATTAACGATCGTACTAAAACTTGGTAACATGGGTTTTCATAAAAATACCTAGAGATATTATTTTTAATTATCGATCAATACTGGAAACAAGGGTAGTTTAATTAAGGGAGAAAATAGGAAAAAAAATATATTTTCCAAACTGGCTTTGATGATTTTGATTAAATTCAAGTATAGTCTCTGTTTAGCATTACAAACAAAATGGTGTGACTTATTTGTTCAGGAAAACGATTTAGAGGGTAATTAACAAAATCAAATATCTCCTATTTGAATAAAAGTGTTATTGGAGATACGAAATACACTTGTCATTGCAAAATTGTAGTACTACTAATAATAAAAACATTTAATTAATATACTATTTTTATAAAATTATTATTATCTGAGATAGAGGCATAGAGGTCCTTTATTTAAATGGAGGTCTCATGAAATGCGGTAGGTTCTTGAAATGTAGTAAAAAAGTAGAAAAAATTAACTAATTTTTGATGAGATAGAAAATATAGATTTGTTATAGGAAGCTAAAACTAAATAAAACCAAAGATTATTGAAAATTGGGTGGGATAGAAGGGATTATAGTTGCGATTACATGATTAAAAATTTAAAGAAAAAACTAGCGCCAAACTAGTGGTGACAGAACAATTAAAATAAATATAATTTTCAGACATGGCGCAATGAAGCGTTGTTCTCTTTGATGAGTCATGATATTTCTGTAACATTCTTTGTTAAAATACGATTCCCTGTTTTCCATTATGTTTCTGTAACAATGTATAAAGGTTTATGTTTCACATATCTTATGAGCTATAAGTAAATGTATAAATGTTTGGGTAAAGGAGAGAGAAATTCATTGCAGTACACCACACACTTTATTAATTAGTTATGCTATAAAAACCGTAAACTATTCAACGATACTTAAAAAATTGTAACAAAAATATTTTTCAGATATTTTATGTTAAATCCAGGAAATTTGATAGCTGTGCCTATTTATCAGTACAACTTTCTTGGTAATTATTCTTATTATCTAATTTTACTAACTGTTTGAGTTAAACGCCTATATACTAATAATATTAATGGGCTAGGAATGATGATGGTTGAATGTAGTGGAAGTATACCCGCATTAACTTGGAAATGGAGTGGAAAACCTTTTAGGAATAAAACACCTTCACTACACCCAACATGGATTGAACTACTAACTCCCCATCATCGGCAGTCTAGTCTATTTTGAGGGTAACGAATTAGACCATGTGGCCACCGAAGTGGGTCCTGCTCACTTGTAACTTATATAAAGAATTAAAGATAACAAATATAAACATTTTAGAAAAATTGATTTACCAAACTACAACATTATGAAATAAAATCCTTAGACAAATAACGGTTTAAAAGCCCGAACTTCAATACCAATTATTAAAATTATGACAATTTTTCAATCTATGTATTTTAAAAAGGATAGTATGTAAGTTCATCCACTTAGCTTCTCATAGTCTGGTTGGATAAAATTAAAATATGTATTATCTCAGACAGTCTTACTGTGTCCAGTATTTATATTCCCAGCCATATCACACCTTTAAAGCAAGTATAGTGGTTTGGTTAGCAATTACCATAAAACATCGTTTAACATGTTTTTGAAGAATATAATTTTTTGGATACGTTGGATCATTATTTTTTTAATCTTTAATTCTTTAGTAGGAAGTGTTATCTAAGTGTATGATAAGTATGGATTAAATTATAATTGATTTATGGTTTAGCTAAGATTTTTGATTAACAGAGCAGTTTTACGGCATCACACACTCAGATATTTAAAAAATATTAATTATTAATGTTAACAAACAAATGTATGGCTTTATGCATTCAAATTTACATTTTAAATTAGGAGGTTGAATTCTATCAATTTGGAATTGGATCCAGTACAGTGTTTCTCAAACAAGCAAACCCTATGAAAATTGGAATCGTATCCACTGGAATTATATCCACAAAAAATTGGATTTGTATCCATTTAAAATGGTATCCACTCCAGTGCTTCTCAAACAATTAAAATAAGTAACCCCACTGGAATTATATATACTAAAATTGGAATTGTATTCACTTGGAATAGTATTCATTCAAGTGTTTCTCAAACAAGCAAACCTATACACACACACAAATGTTAAAATGTATTTATCCACTCTGAAAATAGATAGCTTTTAGAGACACTCATTGTTTAAAGATTTGCTGAAGGCTTTTTTCAAATTAAAAAAATTTCAAAAATAATTTACCACTTGCATTCTCCTCCTATATATATAAAAAAATTAATCCTGTGCTTCTGACACTGGAACGTACATAAAACGACAGGGAGTCTTTGTAAGGTATCTTAAATTTTGACAACCGTCATTGAAATTTATGAGACAGTGAGTTTTGGATATAAATAAAATGTGTATATCTAAAGGAAACAAATATATTTATTACACCTAAACTATTAGAAATAAAAATAGCTATTAAGGCTTTGTGTATCTGTGGCATTGTATCATAGTCTAGCTAAGATAGCTGCAAAGCCATCATTTTAAGAAACGTGAAGGAGCTCAATCGCTTTAAATATAATATAAAATCTAGACAATTACGGCTGTTACATTATCATTGATGCAACCCATCTTTAAGCTTACTTTTGTGGTGTGATATTATAGATTTCCCCACCAGAGTCTTAATCTCCATCTTTTAGCATAGTAGTGACATGTGTTGGTTATATTAAAAAAATACTCCAAAAAAATTTCAAGTTAAGTCGCAACACTCATGCTCAGACCAAATTAAATAAGAATAGATCATTTTAATGTAAATATGTATATTATTTGGTAGGATCATTTTATCCTCACAATTATTCTACATCTTGTTAACATGCATCTAAAATACAGTTAGTATAAGTTAACAACACAACAAGATTTATAATGCAATCAAAAAATACAATCTGGTGCAGGAGGGAGAGGGGTGAATGTTACACAGAGCATGGATACAGAATAAGCCACCAATATTTATACTAATCTTTAGTATTATAAAGAAAAACAAATTGCAGTAAAATAAGTATATATGATTTCAGAAACAATTATTTTACCCATTTGTTTTTACGGACTACTAATTACTAGCAATATTAGTTTTTACCGATCCATCTTAATCTCTTCAAGCCTTCTACAAAATTTATTTTTATTATGTAACCATCAGGAATGTATATTAAATAGTTTGATAATTTTTTCACAAATTTGTTAAATTGAAAATATATTGATTTCTGGAATATTATCTAAAATTTATTTAGCGCCTTCCTGTACATACATATAAATAAAGACAACATACATAATGTAATAAAAATTGGAAAAGTCTTTCTGATTAAAAGCTAAAACAATTTATTTAACGTTTACAAACTTTATTTTATTTTTTGGTGTCTGGCATCATTTCATAAATGACAGTTACCTGTCTCTGTTACGTATATAAAAATGAGATTTGGGGTGGGTTGGTTTTGAATAAAGTATAACTATTAAATAAAAATCACACATTAGATAAACTTTACTAACTATAGTTTCACGACCATCCAATTTTAAAGCACTTGCTCTGAAAACGAATAAAAATATACACAAGCTTCAAGTTATTAGTTTTCAATGTTAAAATAAAATAGAGATACAATCATACACATTTACTTATAAAAGTTATTGCTATATTGTATATATTTTTATGTTCATGTTGTGTTATTTGTAAATGTAAACATGCACTAGAATATGTACGTACGTACCTATATATATTTCATAAATACATCCTCGGTAATTCTCCACGAAAGTGCGAATACATTTACAATGAAGATCTGCCCAAACCATCCCCACCACATGTATAATATATATAATATTCCAAAGCATCTGACTACCCATCTAGGCTTTAAGCATTTATATCAATCGTTATTATTCGGTATGGATGAGTAAGTTGTAATTTTATAGGAAGTGTACCCATTTTTGCTTGGAGAAATAGTGAGGCACTAGTTATGAAAATATACCCTCAGTACACTGACCCGAGATTAGAACCTAGTCTTGCCCAACACCAGTAAACCAGACTTAATCAGCTGGAGATATAGATTGCACACACACAAACACTGGTATTAATTATATTTAATTGGTTAAAAACATTATCCAAGTAATACTTTACTTATTGAACCTAACACTGTGGCTTCCTAAAAATGTTGTTAATTTTTCCTTTATACAAAAAATGTGTCAACATCGATGGCTCTTTAGTAAAGTGCGCGCTTCAAGATATAATGATCGTGGGTTCAAACACTGCTGAGGTTGACGTATTTTTACTGAGCGATAAAAATCCGTAGCACATCTTCCTTTGGAGGGAAAGTAGAGTCGTTGGTCTTATGTTGAGTCTGGCAAGTAAAAGATCCCTTGAAGGTATGTGAAAATACTTTCCACCATAATTGGTAGGTCCTTTCGCACTCGCTCATATAAATTCATTGTGAAGGCAACGGGGAACCACCACACCTCCTGAACTCCCCTAGTACATGGGATTTCACCAGATGGTGTGAGAAGCAATAACCAAACGAAGGGCTAAGTTAGATAGATAAGAAGACTTAAAAGGAAATAAAAAACTGGCGAGAAACAATGTCTTTACAAGAAACGATAGGAATTGGATTGCGATAGTAGATTTTTGAGAGAGAATGTTTAATATATGAATATTAAGGCTTTCGGTGATCTGACAAATTTTGAGGTTATCGGGGGTTAAAGAATGGCTTGTGGACGGACATTAGCGTAAAGAAGGTTTTGATAAAGAAAAAGAGGATAGGAAATATACAAACCAGTCTTGAAGAAATAAAAAGAGGGTTGTGGAAGCAAAGGGTTATCTGATTGAGTAAAGATAAGAATCTCTATAACAGCTTGGTAAGATTGGGAGAGAGGTTTTAAATACAAATAAGCTTTGAGAGACACTAACATTATAAAATGTTATGTTTAAAGGAGATATGTAATTTGGTGAGAAAATATGTCTAACGGTTAACAATAAAGGAACAAAACACTGGTGGGAAAATATATGTCTTTGATCAAAATAAACAAAATAGCAACTTTATGTATGTAGTTTATAGACAATACGTAAACATATTTATTGGTCTGACAAACACTAAGCTTAAAAAAACTACAGCAAGTGATTAACCTTATAGTTGGTTTATTTGACTGAGCTAACGCCAAAACTGCATAGCTTTTAAAAATAGAATCCATTTAACTCAAAAACTGTAACCAAGATAATGTCTCCATTCATCGATTCAGATACAGTCATTATAGTTTGGGATAAAATCAAGAAAGGATTTAACATTATGCAAACAGAATCAGTTGTCCTAATTACTCAGCATAATTTAACCTACTTTATCGTAAAACATGAACACATGAAATGATTACACACTACTGGCAATGATACAAAAAGTATATTGGCCAGTAAATGTATGCGGTCTAACACATGTCATGATGCATCATTTAGACAGATGTTTCAAGACTAACCTTTAGTTCAAACATAAACTAATGGTTGAGCAACCTAATTAAAATATTTCAGACAGTGTGACAATGTTTAAACATTGTAGTTAATTATTGCATCTCAGTCTATAATTGGCCTAGTCATAAACGTGAAGATGCTTCAGTAAAAACATATTTACTTAGCTGACTTAGATATAAAGCCAATGCATAGAGAGTTTGCGAGTAATTTGAATACTAGGAATACTTTGGGCACTAAAACGTAACATGGGAGATATGAACAAATTTATTCATCCAATGTAAAAAAAAAACTATCTAAACAAACCGTCACTCATCTCTCGTCACTAGACGATAATTTATTTATTGACAAATGACCAATTCAGTTTTTTTTTCCAATTAGACCATGAGCCTTTCATTTTAGAAATCTTTAGAAAGTATATTTTAAATGATTGAAAAGCGATCTCAAAAGTATAATAGAAATTGCTTAATTAACATACTCGTATGAAAAAATGTACACTTGTCCAACATAAATAGAAAATGGTTTCCACTCCCAGCCTTTGATTACAATTCCCTATATTTTTTAATGACCTGTCTTCCCGGATACCTGGACATACACTATTTGAATAAACCTCACTATTGTAGATGAATCAGTCAATCAAAACGTTAATATAGAACTGTTTTCTATATTGTTACGAGTGCAACATATGATACAAAATTTCTGTAATCGCTTGTCCAGATAAAATTTCACCCAGCTTAATCAATGTGCCAAGTAGACAAAGATACGACCAAAATTCAAAGCGGGGGATATGGTTCCTCCTCAATATAAGATATTGGTACTTTAAAATTGAAAGTATGCTCGTATAATCCAACTTAATCCGGGAAGTGATTGGTTAATGGGACTTCCCACCATCAATTCATCGGGAGTGTCCAAAATAGTAATCAGGCTGTTGATTCTACTTCTATTGGAATGGGGACACGTTAATAATACAATGGATGGCCACTATTTTATAGTAAGTCGCCACCATTAATAGTTAAGTCATTGTTTTCAGAATGGTTATATAATTGCATAAATTATTGTATTTTTACTTTGTAATAATAGTGAAAGTATTATAATCGATAAAATTTCTGCCATTGGGATTAACCTACATCCTTACGTTTTATTTGCCCTCCAACTCCCCCAAAAATTGGGTCTTGTAATTCGGTCCGTTTTCTCTCTGTCCTTGGGGGTACAGCTGAAATGGTTTGCTGGATATGATTTTCATATTGGCTCTCCAATTGAGGATAGTTTCATATTAATTGATCTTTAAAAATGTAAAGATTTTCCAAAATGTCATTAGCGATTTTGTCTAAAATATAATATTTTGGTATTTGTTATTTGAGGAAAATTTAGTTTAATAGTAGATAATTTATTTTCAATTTTTTTTAAACTCAAAATTTTTAAAAACATCTTTAACAATTTGGTTCAAATTGGGTATATGAGAGGTATTCACAATAAATTATTCTTTATATTAGTTTTCTTTATAATAATATTTAAAGGTGAGTTCACTGAAGACTTTTCTTTTTAGTAAGAATTTTCTAAATTTTTGTAACAACTTTGTTCAAAATGTTTTTCTGTAGATTTTTTTATTGATACCTAGGAATCTATGCTTTCTTCTAAAATAAATTAATTTAACTGTAGTTTACTCATGACATATTTTAGAAAATTTATAATTTTTTGAAAATGATATCTACAATTTAGTTTAAAATGAGCTTTGCCATTTTTTTTTTCGCATTATAAATAAGGTTAAGCCTATATATTTGTATGAATGAAAATATAAATAATTAGAGGAAGGTTATTAGGGACTTATTTTTGAAAGTTAGAATTTTTATAAACACAGTTTTTTTAACACCACGTCTTACTACCCGTACGGGCTCATAGTTTTTTTAATCTAGTTTAAAATGTATACATCGTGAATAGTAATTTGCTGATAAAGATAGTACCACATGATAAGTGGGTAGATATAAGTCGAAAACATTCTTTGCAAAAAATTCGTTCTTCTCATACCGTTTTAAAAAGCTATATTAAAGCTAGACGGGGGGTGATGTGGCAACACTCTGCCTGAGACTTATCCAACGTAAATGTTAGTTCATAGTAAGTGCTCGAAGAATGGTCATCGCACGGCTATACATTGCTCCAAATGACGTATAGATTTGGTGTTCATGCGGTGAAGCATGTCCACGTCAACTGTCGTAACAACCACATGGATTCATGCCACAAGGTCCTCTGGCAACTGCGATGGGTCGTCAGGAGAATACACCAGTGTTTTGAAGTGATCTCACAAGAAAAAATCGAGTGTTGTGTGGTCCGGTGAGCTTGGTGGCCATTCCACCAGCTCCCCACGCCTGATCTATTAGTTGGAGTGGACTTCACTAAGTAGTTGCTGCACTTGTGCCCCATAGTGTGCAAGGATGCTGTCACACTGATACCACATCCTCTGTCACACCAGCAATGGTACGTCATCCAGCAGCGCAGGTAAAATCGTGTCAAAGAGCAGATGGTATCTGTAGGAATTTTGGCCCATTCATTAACTCAGAATCGATGATGATATACGCACGAACGCGAGTGGCGTGCAGGCTATCACTTGTCCACCGCTGATTGTTATGGGTGTTCTTCATTCCCTCTCATGTGAAAAAGGCTTCATCAGTACACCATGTGTGTGCTGCTGTTGCTAGATCCACTGGCAAAACTGTACATGGAAGGCAGATCACCCGGAGCAGATGCTGCGTTGCTCCTAAATTGAATGGGTTGTAGTCTTCATTACGTGACACCTGAAGAACTGACCCCTGCGCAATGTACATAGCTTGTGCTACTTCTCAGAAGCTGCGTGCTGGCTGTTGTTGCAAGCCAGTGATTACAGCATCTTCAACACCTGTTTTTCGTACGCTGCGTGGACCGTCTTGCATCCACTCATGGAGATGGTCCCATTTGAGCTGTCTCCCGAAAATACTGTTCCAAACGGCGAAACACGTTCATGCTCGGCTGATGTCTTCCAGGGTCCAGCTCGGCTGTCAGAGGATCCCATAGCCATTGTCATATCCCAGTATTTTACGTGTGTGTAGTTAATTGCTGCTTACACAATAACAACCTCACATTTATGTCTACGTCTTATCGTCAGTGAATATAAAATTTCAGAATATGTTGCCACATCATTCCTCTCCAAGCTTATTTTTGTTTTTCTCAAAAGGCATGGGAAGTACGGATTTTCCATAAAGAGTGTTTTTGACCTATATTTACCCACCTAATCGTGTGATACTGTCCGAATCCACGAATTACTAATCATCCTGTATATGAAGAGCATTATATAATATTAACATAACTATAAGTTTTAACCCGCCTTGGTGGCGTAGTTGGCTAACGCGTTAGTCGTGTTGAGCCCGACTGCTGAGGACGAGGAGATCGAGGTTCGAATCTCGGTCGGGTGAACTGGGGGTGGTTTTTCCTGAATGGTTTTCCACTCTCCCTCCACGCAAATGCAGGTTCACTTCCTCTATTCAACCTTCCCAATTCCTAATCCATTAGCGTAATTAGTACTTAAGCGTATAACCCGAACGGGTAGTAAGACGCGGTGCTAAATAATAATAATATAAGTTTTATTTTTATGAGTAAAGTTTATGTAAGGGTAGTTTACTAAAACCTATTTTTGAATTTTTTCTACTAATTTTAATTGACTATATGAGAAGTTTTGTACAGTGTATTATATTTTTATAACTTTTTATTTTGTATATACAATAAATATTGAAAGTTTGTTTAAAGCGAGGTGGTACTTATATTTTTGAGTTAGTAAAAAAGTGTTTGCTATTGCCGCTAGGTAATATAGTGGAACTGTATCGGCAATGAAGATTAAGATTACAACATTAAAGATTGATACTGTTACTCATAGACTATTAATATATCAAGTTTTGAATACTTAACATGTAAATATTCATACATAATAGTGAAAAATCCAAGCTATTGAATTTTTTAACGATTGTTAGAGCAACGACTAAATATCATATTCTTTAAACTTAAAAATCACACCTGTACATGGGAATCGAACATTGGCGTGGTAAGTCAAAGGTACTGAGTTATATTCCCGTGTCCACTGTCCTGGTATCATGTTTCAATATAATATATATAGAATTTAGATGAGGCTGTAACCGTAATCAACAAATATATTAGCTTGGATATTTAATCCATCTTGATATGGGCATTCGTCCATTCTGTACCATTGGCAGCAATAAGTCAACTACCGAGTCGAAGGTAGCTTTGTTATCTGATAGCTCGTGATCTTAATTGATCACTCCTGTGTAGCAGACGATTGCCGCACATCCGTCACAGAACCTACCTTAAAATATGAGTGAAGAATGACCCTAAACTCCTTGACTCCTTGATAGCTTAGTGGTTAGTATGCCAATGCGATTCCCGTGGCCAGGTGTCATTTTTTTATTTTATGAATATATAAATACATAGGTAAAATTTAAAGTTAATATATTTTATGAAGTATAAGCCAATATAGTAACGAAAATCACTTCATACAATTAAACCCCATACGATTCCTAGAATTTATAAAAAATACATATGAACTTAAAAATATAATTTTAACGAGTAGTTAGCTAAAGTAAATAAATTATTTAAGTTTTTCTCCAAGGCATATTGCCTTATCATTGTAAAACGTTTCAAATTCTGAAACTATCTTACAAAAGAATTTTAGAAATATTTGCTAAAATCTCTACAGAGACATGTGCACAATACTTTGTTTTCTAATGTAATCTTTGAGAATCACATGCTGGGACTGTAAACGTCTTCTCTTCTTCCGCCGTTTGGCTCTGGGTGACAGCTAGCTTAGTGATACAACAAAACATACCATTTTAGAGCTTTCATGTAAGAAGTATTGGCTTGCTTTGTCTTCGATTGTTCCCTTTTTTTTTTTTACACGAGTCAGGTTTACCCTCTGTCTCTGTCACGTTCCAACCAAATGGAGCAATGTTCGTGCCAACGCCATGTTTTCATCCATGCCAGGATCAAACGTCAAAACATTACTTCTCCATACTCCCACATTCAAGAGATCATTCTCTTACTGAACTTTGATTGAAGTCTCTTCAAACTTTTGGTTGCTGCACGAGCTAACAAATTGTTTAAGCATAAGTAAATATGTATCAAATCAATTAACCAAAATATGAACAGTAGTTAAACGAATAGTATATCTATAGCATGTATATTTATTTACTTTGATTGGTATTTATAAAATGTACAATACGCAAAAATCCAAATGCATAGTAATTAATCCAAGCGTAAACTAAATAAATAAAAAAATATAAATGAATATGATATTATCTGCTTCAGTGGCCACGTGGTCTAATGTGCTACTATTGCAGCAGACTAGACTGCCGATAAGGGGAGGTCTAGGTTCGAATCGCGATTGGGTGTACTAGCGGTGGTGCTTTAAAACTGGTTTTCCACTCTCCCCCTACGTAAAAGGGGAAACACTTCCTCTGAAGATAACCTTCCTAATCCCTAAAACCATTAGTGTAATTAGTATATAAGTGTATAACATGAAAGGGCAGCAAGACGTGGTGCTAAAATATGTATATATGGGGAAAGGGTACTCCGTTAGATAAAGATGTTGGATTGTTGGTTGTGTGCTGATATACTAAATTGGTTAAGAAAAAACACGTAAACATTTTCTATCTGCTATGCAGGATTTGGTCGTTTCAAATTTTAGGGATTACATTTTTTTAGAATATTTTCCACCCCACCCGCATGAACACCACGCACTTTTTTTATAATTGGGTTAGGGTGTGGAAAAGATAAAATTTAACCCACTTCAGTGGGTGGTAAAATGGTCTAAGGCACAACTCCTGCAATAGACTAAACTGCCAATAAAGGGAATATTGTGGTTCTATCTCACTTGGTTGGTTTCTCCTAAATGGTTTCACACAATCTCTCCACACATATGCGGATACAATTCTTCTAAATTCAGCCCTCCTCATCCTTAACCCATTAGCGAAATTAGTACAAAAGCATATAACCTGAATAGGTAGTAAGACATGGTACTAAGAAAAGATAAAACATAGAGTAAATACAACCGCATTTACGTGAAAAAATTGTGTGAAACCACCCTAATTTATTACAACCTAGGTTTGAACCTCGACCTCCCCATCACCAAAAGGCCAGACCAAATGAGCGTGTTAATTGGTCCACCTACCCACAGATAAAGCTAATTATCCTAGTCCCTACGTAATATGAAATCAAGGGAGCACGTGGAATTCTAAATTCACCCAATAGTAGTTTACTTTAAATGTGATTCCACGAGTATAAGATAAGCATCGTCAACGCTTTTATAACTAGTTTGAAAATGTTATGATATTTATATTTTGTTAGGAGCCTGAAAAAAACATTGATATGTAATCTACACCGATACAGAAAGGCATATAAAAGATCATAAATAATTAAAGTACAAATATGTTATTATGAATATAAAGATAAGGGAATTTATATAAATAAAAATATATTTATATGTTTTTCTGTAATTATATGATTAGTTTGACTAATCCAGCAATAAATAAATAATGTTTGACGCTAACGTGATAAAAGGAAAAGGGGGGTGGGAGGGAAGGGGAAACTATTACAGTAAAGAATTATCTATGTGGAATAGTTAATGTGTAGAAAATACTTTTTATATTAAAGGAGTTTGTTTATTTGTTTTATCTCAAAAGCAATATAATGTTTTAAAAAAAGAATTTGTACGTAAATAACATTTGGAAATCATTTGTTATTTGTATGTGAAAAAAGTACCTTAATGAATATTTATTAATAAAATATACTTGTCCAAGTGTTTTTGACTTATCAGCACGTTTTGTATTAACAAACCTTATAATCCTTATTATTTAGCACCGCGTCCTACTACCCGTTCAGGTTATACACATAAGTACTAATTATTACGATAATGGGTTAGGAATCGGGAAGATTGAATTTAGAGGAAGTGAGCCCACATTTGCATGGAGGGAGAGTAAAAAACCATTTTGGAAAAAAAAATCTCAGTACAACCGATCGAGATTAAAACCTCAATATCCCCGTAATCGGCTGTATAGTCTTCTGCTATAGTAGTGCCATAGACCATGTGGCCAACGAAGTAGGTTTTTAAATGCTGTTCAATTTTGTAATTATAGTTCTTGACACACTATTATTAACTACTTTTTTTTGGTATATGAAAAAGGTAAAAAGTGAATGTAAATGTTTATGTATATTCTAGAATGTAGGATTAAATATAGTAATGGATAAGATTAATCTAACTGTATTTGGTTGGAAGTGAGCCCAGTTCTTCTTAGCAGGAGATGAGCAGAATATATTTGCTGAAAATTAAAGAGTTTTATTTTCATTCTTTTCATGTTGGGAATACAATCTAATGGAATTGAAAAACTAACAGACGTAGAATTTTAAGTCAAGCTTTAAAGTTATGTGTCGTACTGGTGACAAGTTAAACGAGTTTTAGTATTCAGCGCGTTCCATCAAGCCCAGTCACCTCACTGCTGGGTGCGTAACCGATGCCCCCCTTCTATTTCCGATTAAAACAGTTTCATTAAAATACGATTAAGGAGTGACGCTGAGCATGAAGTGAACTCTGATTAGCTCAAACACAGAAGGTCAGCTAGTTGAGTTGAATTTCCTGGAATTAAAGTGTACATGTGACACTTTAAAAAATAGGACTATAAGCCTATTTATAAGAGTCCTCATAAGAAGATACTAACGCAATTCAAACAACTTATTATTCGACTCTCACTTTCAGTCACATACAAGTAAATTATCTGTGCTAGAGCTTTTTTTTATCAACACGTTTTACTACTTCTTCAGGTTAAACACCTAACTGATAATAATTACTCTAATGGAAGTAATCATTTTTAGAAGTAATCTACCCGCATTTGCATGGAAATAGAGTGGTAAACGATTTAAGAAAAACCACCTTCAGTAAAACATACTGGGATTCGAACCACTATGTCCCCGTACCCAGCTGGCGAGTCTAACATGAGAGTGATGCCTTAGACCATTTGGCCACTTAAGCGGGTAGCGTTGTATTTCTAAATTATAGACATAGACATAGACATAATTAAATAAATAAATATATATATATATAGGGGGGCTGAAATATTTTGACCATCCAAAATATCCTCGTTAATTTGGATGAAATGAAAATATCTACACAGTATAATAAATTCCTTAGACCCGCCTCGGTGGCGTAGTTGGCTAACGCGCCAGTCGTGTTGAACCAGACCACCGAGGACGGGGAGATCGAGGTTCGAGTCTCGGTCGGGAGAACTGGGAGTGGTTTTTCCTAAATGGTTTTCCACTCTCCATCTACGCAATTTCAGGTTCACTTCCTCTAAATTCAACCTTCCCAATTCCTAATCCATTAGTGTAATTAGTACTTAAGCGTATAACCCGAACGGCTAGTAAGACGTGGTGCTAAATAATAATAATAACAAAATTCCTTAGACCTCGTTCACACGATATGACCTTTTCGCCGTGCAACATGTTCGGAACCGCGCCGTGCATTCCAGAGTCGTGCCATGGAGCACACAAATGTTCGCCGTGAACACCACGGCATGTTTTGTACGACTTGAAAATCAATGTTGCAATATGGACGATCGAGAAAGGTTGCTGTGCTTGTATTTGTTGCACTTACAAAGTAAAAAGCGATGGGACAGGGTAAAGTAAGCTATTCATTGAATATTCAAAGACCTATAACGCTGGTGCTTTTGTGTTGTTGTATAGTGAATTGAGAAGAGAAGGAAGCAAGTTTTTTTTAAAACTATTTTAGGAACAGCTGTTAACAAACTGTTGAATTCACAACACACAAATAGCGCAATATAAACACAACTAGAGAACCACGACATCTTGGTTCCAAGAACAAACAGTAACTGGAATGGATTGGCTACACTACGCATGCGCGTGACTGTGCCTGAGCCATGCCGTGCATTCCCTGGTGAACGCCGCCATTTACGAAATTAGTGAACAACCCGCCGTATTGTTCTCGGTGGCCGTTCATGATCAAAGTCGTGGTCGATTAATGTGAAAAGTTATATTTAAGTGAATATTAATCAACAAGCATGGCACCGTTCTGGATATAGCACACGGCGAAAAGTCGTATCGGGTGAAAGAGGTCTTAGAAAGCCGAATATTTTATGAGCAAATACTTTTTTCCAAGGTATCTATATAAAAAGGTCATTTTTTTAATAAATGAAACAATATTGACTTAGATTGGTAGCCGAAATCATACAGATTCAAAAAATTTACATTACCTTCAGATGAACTTAATCATGAAATTTAACTGTTCTACTGTTAGTTTAACTTAATTATTCAATTGAAACAATTAAAGTTAGAGATATATTTCTTCGTACAGATTGCATACTTGTACCAAGTATCTTTTAGACTCGCTATAAATTAAAAATAACAGTGATATTTCTGTTTTAATGTAGCATGATATTTTCATATGACTCAATAAGATTTTTCAAACATTCGAACCTCTTAAAATGTTTCAGTGAGATTGATCTTAGTAACTAGTCAAAAGGTGGTCATTGTTTACAACTTAAGCTCTAGTTTCTGATTCATGTGTTTACAAACCTAGAATAGGTATGTCATTGAATATATTTCTGAACCACACTCTCTGTTCGCTTGCTGAAGCAGCTCAGTTTCAATCTGGTTGAGAGGTGAATAAATGGGAGAAAAATCAGCCTGATAAACTATTTAAATAAAATTCTTGGCTAATTGAATAGACAGTAGAGATGTTTGAAAAGTATATACTAATGCAATAAGAAATCGATATAAAAACGACAATAAAAATGTTAAACAGAAATAGATAATCAAAACAATACATTTGATTAATTAAAGTAATATTAATGATTACTTATACCATGAATATGCCGGCTAATGTTAGGATTTACTGATGAGAGCTAGTAAAAGTTCAAAATGTTAATATTTTATAATACAGTATATTTCAGACTTTTACCGCCCGATATTAGTAATGATAGGATACATCGGTAATGTATAATATTTACTAGTCCTCCAACTTTTGTAGTAATAACTATACAACCTATATTAATGTGCATTGTACATGATGGAGTAGTTAGCTAACGCGCTGGTTTCGTGTTGAGCTACACTGCCAAAGACGGGGAGGTCAAGGTTTGAATCTCGCTCGAGTTAGCTAGGGGTGGCTTTCCTAAATGGTTTTCCATTCTCACTCCACGTAAATGTGGAAATAATTCCTTTATATTCAACCTCCCCAACTCCTAACCCATTAGCTTAATTAGTACTAAAGTGTATAAACCGAACGGGAAGTAAGACGCGGATCTAAGTATTATTAATATGATTACTATTGAGAGGGTGGACAAGAAGATGTGCACCATAATCTGCCTCGATAAAGGAAGGGACCAGATCAGTAAAAAGCTTAAAATATACCTTGTCGAACCAAGTCAAATACTGGAAATTTGGATCAGATCTGGTGATTAAAATGGTTAAAAGACAAAACTATGAATTCAGCGATTGACATGTTTCTGATCTAAGTTTCTTCAACAAATATAAAATTACTATTGCATCGTTATAAAGGGGACTGCAGATTATTGCACTTAAATGTTTCAAAATTTTGTTTTTGAAAGGATCTATAGACTAATGCCTCACTTGAGTTTCAAGTTAAAGGTTTACGAGTCAAAGGCAATCATTTTTCCATAGGTTTTGAGCTTTCAGTGTTCCCCCCTTCATAAGAGAATCACACATTGATAACTTTAAAACGACCCCACTCTCAGCTCTCTGTGTTCTCACAACTCAAAAATATAGCAGGAGTGAAACAGTATATATTTTAATCTCCAATCAAACTAGATTAATACACTAGGAAATTATTTAAATATAAAGAAGGGGAAAAACAAATATGCAATTAAAATAGTATATTTTTACCCTACTATCCTTGGTTGGTTTGGTTTGTACAAATTACTTGTCCTACTGTCTTTAATTTGCTACACCATTTCACTTAAGTAGGATATGAGTTTTTATTATTTTATCTAAAAATAAATATCTTATTTACCAATAAACGATCCCAAATCAAGGTTTCCATGGTGATGTAAACAAAGAATGTGTGTACAGATGAGCCATTGCCCACACAGAATAATATATGAAAAATTCGCTAGGTAAATTGCGTCTTAGTTCAAATTTAATATGTTTGCCAATATAATTGACTTCTAACCTTTAAAGTAAGTGCTAGTTTGTCAAAATCTGTTCAGCCTTTTTTTGTAATTTAAATTTCCAGAAATGAGATATCAAATTAAACATAAAGATATTTCTATACACTTACTAGTACATAGGAAACATACCATGTAGTAAATACAAAGAGTTTTTGTTAAGTCCTTTGTATTATCTAGAATATAGCTTCGATTGTTTAGGTTGTTATGTCCTTAACAAAAAAAAAATGGATTTTAATCAAACATTTTAAATATATTTTCCTAGAACTAAAATACTACAAAGGATTATTTAACAGTCTTGTTCCTAAGGTAAACGGCCACGAGTAACACGATTTGTATGATCAAATATTTAGTATCGATTTCACATTAGTACTTTAAAATAAATTATTTAACATTTTTCAAATTGGTTTATAAAATATAAGTTTATCATACATTTGAAAATGTAATTAATAACGTAAATCATGATTTTGTTTGATAAAATTAATTTATTAAATTAAAACTTTGCTATTCCTAATAGTGTGATTGAAAATGTACAGTTTATTTAAAATAGTTAAGTTAAAATTAATAAAAATATATGTTTAATATTTAATTTACAAAGTTTAGTAATTAAAATAAAAACTATTTCCTGCCAATCATTGATATATAATTAAATATGTTCATAATGTATTTACACATATTGTTGTTAAATGAAGCCCAGGATTTAAAACTATCTTGTCAGAAGATTTCTAATAATTACGCTTAATTTAAACCCATCATTCATCCTGAAAGATAATGGGTTAGATTATGCATAGTGTCATCAGACCAAATAGGTTTGTTACAGTTCCAAATAAGCAATATATGCAAGTTATTCTCCATACGAAGAAATTTCATTATATAATGTAAGAAAAAAAATTCATTATATAATTTAAGAAAAAAAATGAAATCAGCACCTGTTTATGATCTTTCTAGTGTGAAGCACGTGTATCTATGTAATACGTTTATTACTTATGCATTTCTAACTTCGTTTACTTGTGAACTATTAAAACTTACCTCGGCGTGGCTACGTGGCAATTTATTCAAGTCGCAGTTTAATGGAAGTTTCAATAATTGAGTTGAGTGGGAACGAAGGAAAACTTGAGACGCTATGATGAAATTTAGATGTTGTGAGTAATAGGGCTGGCTCTAAGCGAAGGCAATCACAGCATGGCAGGGCGTTTCATTAAGAGGCCTTTATATTATCGAGTAGTGCCCATTATGTTTAATCAACGACAAAGAAATGAGGTTTATGTAGCGTTAAGTGACTTGAAAAATATATATTTTCTAATTTATTATAAAGTAATTTTTTGAAAATATGTTATCATACTATTAATAACAGTTAGAATAGACCCCAAATAAAAATAATATATTTATTATAAGCTTAACTATAGTAATCAACATGTTTTATAATAATAGTCAAAATATTTATGAACCATTTCTTACTATTCATACAGGCTATTCTAAATTTAATAAGGCAAATATGGTAGGAATGATAAACGGTAGAATTCAGATGCTATGTATCTGCATTTGTTTAGAATGAGGTTAAGAAACCGAATAGGAATAGAAATCCGAGTCAGGACAAAGCATAGGAACATTTGAACAGAACAATTTTAAATGAAGATAAAAAGTCTAAGTAAAATTCCGTGGTACTTATGAAAAATGTTTAAGAATGGTTTATATTAATATCTGAGGAAAACTAAACAAAACGTGTCTAACAAAGATATATTTTATTTTAGCCCAAAACATTCTTTGCTATAAACACTCTTAAAATAAGGAAATTGAAATTCTTTCCCTTCCACCCCACCCTAGAAAACCAACCAAAGTCCATTAGTCTCTTCCTATAATAAATTAGCCTTTGGGTATGGCCAGGTTATTGGATATTACAACTAGTACACAATCTTGTAGTTTTTTGTATTTACTTGAAAATTTAGTATAGTAATTAACTACTACAGAAATATCTTTGAAATATAATATGAGCTAGAAAGAAAAGTGACCCGAGTTAAGTTAATATAGGTCTACATGGTTTTTATATTAAAAATATTATCGATATTTTATAAATGAGCCATTTTATTAAAAATGTGTATGTATATAAAAATTACGCCATATTAGTATTTTAATTAATATTTAAAAAAAGGAAAATTCACTTCATAGCTTGATCACCGAAATATTTGTAAAGTTATACATGTACTAGTGGATTGTTGCAGCGATACCTGCATATTATTGCACTGAAGTGTATTCTAGATTTTTTATACTAATATATAGATAGATAGAAAGGTAGAGCTGAAATATTTCCAGAGCTGTCAGTGTTTTTTTTATATTTCTTTTATAATTATAGAATTTTGTTAGTTATTTTCCATCTATATAAGATAGCTAAATATAAAAACTTGTAGCTCTATATGAAGGTTTTTTTTTGGCTCGGGCCCTTTTCAGCCCAAATTCACTAAGGTAACTCATATTATAAAAAAATTAGAATTTTTTTTTTTATATATTTATAACTTACTAAAATAAATGGTACGGTGCACCGAACAAAGTTTCTCTCTCTTTAATTTCAAAAGAAAGACATTTACCAAAAACTTGTGTAATTTGTGGAACAAAACAAAATACATTGATTCAGAAATACTACCAAATACCATAAATATAATAATATATACTGTTACAGAAACATTGAGAAAAGAGGAAAATATCTGTCCATCAAAAAGAATAACAATCTATTTCTAATTTCTAAGTATTCTATACAAATTTTGTTTGTTTGCTTATAGCTCAGAAACTATTGGTTTTATTAAAATATATGCCAGATTAAAATATGTTTAGTTTAAATAGTAGGGCCTACTACAACTTTACAATAATAAGTTATTTTGTATCTGAAATAGTGGCAGATATATGATAAAAATAGGAAATGTTTGCTTATTAAAATACCCTTAAATTAATTTTTTTGATAAAACGAGAATTTTCGTTTGGTTTGTAGCATTAAACAATGTTTTGATACTAAATTTAATAAAAATCTTTAAAGAGAATTTTGATAAATTAGAGTTTATCACTTGTTGCCCTTTAGTAAACTACTCTTAGATTTAGGGTTAAATATTTATTCAAAATATTCCTCGGGAAGGACCTTGGGAAAACCCCAGATACCAAGTTTCAGCTCGAACGATAGGATGGTTTCAGCTTTAATTTGAGTTATAGGCAAAGCGACAAACATACGTTATTGTGAAAACACTTTTCTTTTTCAAGGGGTCATGAAACATGGACCTTTATCGAAATCTAGAGTTTGATTGATTTTTGACAATCACAATACTTCTCACTCCAAGAGGTCAAGACAAAGTAAAAAGAGCATCACATTTCACCAAAGAACATAAATCAAATAACATACAATGTTACAAAACCATCAAGTAAAGAGGAATATCTGTGTACACCAATGATCATAACAATCAATTTTATTTTCAAAATTTTGAAAAAAAAACAAACAAACAAATATGCCTCTTAGCTCAGAAATTATAAATATTATAAAATATATATTTAAAATAAAAGAATTTTATATTATAGGGTACCATATCTTTATAATGATAAACTCTCTGGTATCTCTTATAATTACGGAGCCACTTCAAAATTCTAGATTTCTGCAAAAGTTCAGTAGCCTCAATTCCATTTTCATGGAAAGATTAAAGTTACACTCTTGTTTTTGATTTTAAACAGTGTTTGGATACAACATTTAATTGAAATCGTTAAAGCGGATCTTGAGAGAAATATTCTCTTTCTCTTTTTGCCGTTCAGTAAACAACCCTTAGTTTTAAGGTTAGATATCTAATTACAAAAACTCTTCGGAGGGACCATATGCAAACCCTAGATATAAACCCGATCAGTAAAGTGGTTTAGGCTCTTGTCCGAGATACAGACAGACAGATAGACAGACAGACAGAGAGATTTGCAAAAAACACTGTTTCTGTTTCATGGGGTCATGAAACATCGACATTTATCGATACACTGAGTTCATTTTTACTGACGATTACAATACTTCTATCTTAGAGGGGTCGATAAAAAGTAAAAAATATTGTTAACATAATTTTAAAATGCTTTTTAATATGTAGCCATTTGGCTACATCGGGTATTGATACTGTTTGAAGATAAAAAGTGAGAGGAAAAACGAAGATAAAATACAAACAAACCATATGTCTACACCAGAAAGGAAAATGCTAGCATACACATGATTGTATAGTGTTAACTGTGTTCGTAAGAAAATAAACTCTCATTCATTAGTGTTTTGATTTTTTTTTCTCGTAAGATGAAATGAGACAGTTCAAGTACACCGAATTATGTATTTGGTCTTAATTAGTAAAGGGAAACCAAAAAAGGTTCTATTAAGGGAAATATTACGAAATGTGGCTATATAGTTATATTTTGGTAATTGTTGGTAGTATTTTTATTCATTTTCTTCTCCGCATGTTGGCAATTACGGGTATGGGATTGATTGAAATGAGAATCTTTGCACATTCTTAATTTCTTTGTTTAGCACCACGTCTTATACCCGTTCTAGTTATACGATTAAGTACTAATTACGCTAATGGATTAGGAAAATTTGAAAGGTTGAATTTAGAGGAAGTAAACCAACATTTGCATGAGGGAGAGTGGAAAACCATTTAGGAAAAGCCACCCCCCAGTTCACCTGAACGAGATTCGAACCTTGATCTCCCCGTCCTTGGCAGTCTAGCTCAACACGAAACTAGCGTTTCAGCCAACTACGCCACCGGGGTGGGTCTGCACGTTATTCAATTTGTTACGTAGACATACCTTCTAAAGAGTGAACAACAGTTCTCAAAATATACATTTTGATTCTGAGAATCAACACGCTATTGTTAAATATATAGTATTTTATAATTCATGATGAATCTTCTGCATAATGATTTACTTGCTGAAAAGTTTCAGTCACCTATAAACCTATAAATCTCATTTATCTTGTGTATTATTCATTCATGTTTGAAAGTATAAAGTGAATAGCCGGATGTCATTTTTTACAGAAATAATCCATTATATAGTAAAAACGCTAATAAATAAAAAGAGTATAACAGATTAAATCGAGGTTTAAGTCATGGGAACATTTCAAAGAAACTATACATTGCCTAAATATATATCTGAGTTATTTCAACCATTTTTTTAAAAACATTTCTAACAATATCATATTGATTGCACTCAGCTTTATTTCATTTCTAAAATAACTTTTGTTTGATCTGTTGTAACATTAATAAGAAATACCAAACGCGTCTCACTACTATTTAGTGTAGTTTGGCAGGTACTCGAGCCCCTAATTCAGCATTCCTGGATGA
Source organism: Timema bartmani (assembly GCA_902151455.1). Classification (NCBI taxonomy): domain Eukaryota; kingdom Metazoa; phylum Arthropoda; class Insecta; order Phasmatodea; family Timematidae; genus Timema; species Timema bartmani. The sequence goes on along the minus strand of CABFWB010001122.1, from coordinate 13,631 downwards.
CCAGAATATATAAACTTGAAGCCGAGTCCATGTGCCCACTGTCTCGGATATATTGCAAAAATTGTTATTCATAAGTAAACAAAGTAGAATATGGCCAGTAGAATTATTTTATCGAACAAAAATTTGGAATGATTAAAAAATTCGTACAATATTAAAATAATATTAAATGTGGTGGTGAAAACCTGGACTTTCGGAAGTATATTTGTGGTTAGAAGGGAAACCCTCCCTCAATCTCGTTTTAATAAATCAATTCCTTATGTGGGATGGTTGATAATAAGTTATTAATTACTAATGACCCTCAAAAGGACATTTGCCTTTAAGGTAGTGCATCTTCTATAAAAGCTGTAGCCATAAATAGAAATATAGTTAAATCTACAAATTGCTCAAGTGTATATAAAAGAGTAAGACATAACATATTGCAATAAATGTCAGCTCCTGATTAAATAAAGTGGCACAAAGGACTTTAGAGTTTGTGCAAAAACAAATTTAGAGCAAACGATTTATTTTGTTTAGTAATCAATTACAACCATAAACATTTTTATATCTAAAAAGTAATATTATGATGTTGACCTTCCTAATTTACAAAACAGAATTTGTGACTCTATCAAAGTGGGAAAATAATTGCCGAATAATCCATACCTAGTGGCACAAAGATTAAATGTAAGACTCATCTTGATTAGCTTGCCGGTGACTATGAAATACTCGTAGATACCCGAATCCCGGAAGTGTACTGAACTGATAATCTTATACATATTTTTACTCTCTCCATCCACCTTAATGTGGAAACAGTTCCTCCAAACTATACCTTCCTCATGCTTATCTCACTAACACATTTAGAATGAGCTTAATTCAGACACGGTGAGAAACAGAAAACTGGAAATGGGAACAAACTATGGCAACCATGAAAATATGTATATATATTTTTTAATTGGAAGGCTACCGGGTAATTGACACTCATCAGTAAGAAAAGTAGCGGAGTATCACTTGGCGTTTGTGTAAGAACACACGCGGAACAAGTAACATATTTTTATGTAACAGTTTACCAACAAACGATTGCGATCTTATAAACATGAATATTTAAAGTTGTGATGACAAATTCACGGTCGTCTTTCTCTCGCCAAGTTTCGCCGTCGCTGCCGTTCACCCTTGTTCGCGCAGCCCTCTCAGCCTCCGGCCGGTCGCTGGAGAAGAAAGAGCGAGAGAGGAGTGCCACGCCCCCTGCTACCCGCCTAGTTCCTCGCCCCGCCGACTACGGCAGGTCCATACTTTCCTGCTCGGCGTCAGTTTGTGGCCCAACCTTGCTTCAACAGCACGCTCTCTTCCGGAACTAGCCACAGCAAGCACTCTACTCCACCATTAGAGAACACACCACCACGTTCCACCTGGACTGAACGCTGTCTCGTCGTGTCGAATCACCTTCCTGTACCCACCACCATCCACCACATGAGACAGACAAGGCTGTCAAACCGATTCAACTCTTCATTATTCACAAGCAGGCCACCTGCTTCTTCTACACACCTATATACGCCAAAGCTGCAATCACTGAACCAATATTGAAGAAGGCAGAACTCTGACATTGAAAACTCTGACCAAATCTTTATCTCTACCGAAAGAGCAAAAGAGTCCTAGGTACGTTTTTAACACTTAGCGTCGTAATCTCGTTAATAGTGTTGACAAAAAGTGACCGTTATTTCTAATCGTCAAGGCTTGATGTTCATTAAACGATGACTGAAAATGGCCTACAAACTAAGATATTATTAAAAATAGACTTGTTTGTCAACTTATTGTTGTTGTGATAATTATTATTCTAAAAGATAACTAATATTGATATTTAAATATGTCGTATTCTTTTATAGTATCATGTTGCCCTGCGCTGTATTGTTGACTTGTTATAAAGCCATGTGTTGTCGTGGTTTCTGTTTGGCCTAATGAAGTGTCTTATTTACACAAATTTTGTTTAAGGTCTAAATATTCGTTGGCAACTTTCATCTATAAACTTATTATTTTTAACCTCAAATTGTAGTTTATCAATACTAGTGAATGTTGTAAAAACGTCACTAGCCTGACTCAATGGTGAAATAGTTGACTAGCACATGCTTTCTATGTGCTCCCAATTTCTTGAAAATAACACATAAACAATAGGTTTTATAACCTGAAAAAAAAATCAGTAGGCTATATAATATTTTATTTTAAACATGTGATACATATTTAAAATTACAAAATACATTTTTATATAGAAAGCCAAGTGACACGAATATAGGCTTGACATACATAACCTGAAAATTAAGGCTGTCATTAAAGTGATATTCAACATTAATAGAAACCAGATTTATGTGTGTAGTGTTTCAGCCAACTATCAACAAATTTATAAATGTATTTAATAGAGTGTTTTTTGGATTGGTGTAAACAAACTTTATATAGTTTATGAATAATAGATATATTCATTTTTAAAAGATTATTATTTTACTTTTGTATGTATAAAAAGAATCATACGTTGAACGCTAACTTAAGTTCTACCGGAAATAATATGCCTTTTCATTCTGTTGATTTATTTAAATAATTCAATTTGAAATCTTATCTTTATTTCTTACTATTACTTAATACGTGCATCGTAATACTTAATACACCGCGCATCTATACAACTGCATAAATCAATGATATAAACTTGTGGACCTGAAACACGTGTTTGTTTATTGTTTACATATGAACTCGGAGATGATATACCAAATTCTGTCCTCGCTTCTATCTAGAATAATGTTCATTGTGAACTAGTGATTAAGGATTGTGTATCGATTAGCGAGGGACTGATTGTGTATGGTTCTCTGACTGTCGTTTTGTTGAACCTGCACACCTGGGTTGATCTCCTGGTGATTCTGTATATCTTTGTTGATCTCTTGGTGAGCCTGTAGCTCACGTCTTCTCTATTAGAGGCCAGTGTGGATGGTGCATCCTAATCATGTTTGAAGGATTCAAGAACAACACCATCTCGAAACTAGCCCTGTCTCGGTTTCTCTCTCAGAGTCTGTAAGTACTGAACATGTGACCATCTCTTCCATAAATATCCTGTCTTAAACTAGGCCATATCGATCTACTGTATGTAGCTTACATTATTTTACTTATTGAATTGTATTACATAAAAATCTTTGATCCAGGAATTGTGTGTGTTCATACAAGTAAACAAACTCTTATTATATTGTGGAATTGAATTTAAAGTCTCTTCTCATAATATTGTATGTACCCAAACATTTCTAATTTGTCAAAATACCTCATTTGGTGGCAAAATATACCCAAAGACAACAAACGGTTAAGTATTGAATGCCTTAACCAAATGTAATTATTTATCAATGTAAATATACTTTATGTACCTCCACTTACATCCTTTGAAAACGAATATAAATAGTTACTCAAATATAAAAGGTTACATTTAATATAATAGTGACATATTTCTTAGTATTCAAATATGAACGGAATATGACACTAGTTTGGGATATGTTAATAAATTATCTTTTATTTGAAAGAACCTGTAATTATCATACTGATGTTAATCTAGTTAACAATGTGTGTTTTCACTGCAAGGGCTCTAGGCCCAAAGATATGTTTGAATATTTGAAGGGTAGGAATGTTACTGTAGTTGGTTCAGATTTCATTGATTAAATTAGTATTAATGATGTGTAAATAAATTTTAGAAATTAAATCAAATGGTCGGGTAGGAAAAATTTAGTTTTATAACCAGTACAGTTTTTTTAATACTAAACACAAGATTATCAAAGATTCTAATCATATTTCTCTTGATCATACTTGGAGGCACATTGTTTTTATGTTAATATTTGTTAATGTTTGTCAAATAGACTTCGAATGTATATATATATATACACACACACGCACACACACTAGTATATAAATTTCCGCACGTGTCTGAATAATGTAGAGTAAAATTTTAAATGACGTCACATATAATTGTGCCAAATGTAATTTATTCTGAATTTAAATGTGTTAATGTAAGCACATTTTTTACGATAATATATGTTAGAAGGATAACTAGGCCCAATGTTAATAAGTATTATTATTTATTAATTTTTTCCGTGTCTTACTACCGACCTATGTAGTAGGCTAGTACGAGTAGGGATGAGGAGGGTATAAACTATAAGAAATGACCTATTTTTACATTGAGGGTTAATGGAAACTTATTTAATAAAAAAATCCTCCAGTACACACAACCGGTATTTGAATACACAGTGACTCAGACTGTAGATTAGCCTTGCGATGAGTATTATTAAAGTTGAAGGGTAGGTCTTTTCGATTTAAGGATTATGACACCACGATGTATCGTCCGCATCAAATCGATATTCAATTTATTAAATTTTAGTGTTTAGCACCACCATTAGTGGGAGGAGTTGAAAGTGAGTAGCCAAAAATTTTATTTTAAGAATTTTAATTACTAAACCAATATTTATATATTTTGGGAGTAAGGGGTTGAAGGGACCTTATTCTTTTAACAGCCACGATCTCTGAATAAATATAGGCAACATAAGCATTTGAGTGAATACATTTTTGTTGAGCAACGATTCTTAAAATAACAACTATTAATATGTGCTCTGTCTTACGACAGGTCCATTCCTTTTGTCAGCTAACGTAGACCACCAATGCGCTCTGTCCTTTGCCTCCTCATTCAGCTCTCAGAATTTTCTTCTTTCCTTCAAATGATCTAATACTTGAATCCTCTAACAATAAAGAATTAAATATATGCCAAGACGCCTGATTATTTGGATCACCCCATTTAGATGACTGCGATTAATAGAGAAAATATTGTATAGTGGCAGAAGCTAAAAATATTGAAAAAAAAAACACCTTGAGTTTACACTGTCTATTGAACTCTTTTTAGCTGCATCTCTGAAGTCAAGCTTCGACAGATGAGTTAATTTTACCATATAGGTTGATTAAACTTTATATATTTCAGTGGATTTTAAAATATAACAACACGCATAGTTGTATTATGAAAGGGATGTTTCGTTTTTATATTTTATTTGTATAGTCATTCAAAGGGGCGTACCCAAACGCGGACAAGCAAGCAAACCCTTTCTCCTCAAAACCTCACAACATTTTGATAAGAGATTAAAAAAACACGAGATTGAACAATAATATATATAAACGTAGATGTGTAAAATGTATAACTTAATTTTTTAAAATATGACATTATATTTATAAAATATACCGTGACTTACATCAAAAGTGTTTCCAAAATTACGCACATAATACATTACATGCCTCATACAAAGAACATTTCTGGGTATACCACTGGTCCATTAATATATCTACAAAAATCTACCGCACCTAGACACAATTTTACTCTTGGGAAATGCTTGTCATAATTGTTTAAAACAAACAAATTCAGATACACAGTATTTCTTATCACCATCTTAAATTCTAATGTTGTTTAATTTATCTGTGTCCAAAGCTTATATCAGAATCATTAGGTTTATACATTTTATGTAGTATTTGGAAGTTACGAGGAGAGTAATCACTTCTGCTGCTTAGCAAGTGCTCATTCATAAGAACCGGTGTAAGTCAAGCTACATCTTGGTTATCGTAATGTAGGCCTACCTCTACTTAACCTGATACCTAGTTATTAGAGATACAACCACGGTGCAATGATTGTGACAAAGATATTTATCATGTTAAAATCTTTCAGCTCAATGTGGTATTTGACCACCTTCATTTCTTGGTAGTATTTTGTAATGATTCATATTGTAAATACAGTTTTTTATTTTCAAAATTGCTATACGTGTAGGAGGATATTAATAAATCGTAAACTGGCAAAAAAATAATGAAATAAATCCAATTTGTTAACATCATCGGCGTTCACGTGTTGGTGTGACGTCACTCAGTACACAAGCCAGTGCATTACATAAACAAATATATATGGAAGATCTAATGTATTTGCTTCCGATTATAATGACTTACACTACTCTGGATGTTCTTGAACTTTATTAGGATTTATGTATCATAAGAGGTTTGTATTTAGTTGTAGACACACTTGGGTCCATAATGAGAACAGGTTCAAGGTAAAGATGATGGTGTAGCACAGGTTATTGCAATGTCGTGAGGTGAGTAAGGTAGCCAATGAGCGCTTTATTGTCATATATTCAACAGGTTAGTAAACATAATATACTATTTAAACCATATACAAGTATTAATTATAGAATGAATATCAATAGAAGTTAATATGTCACATTTACTTTTTCTTAAATCTTTTCTGCTACATAAGGTTAAACAACACTCAATATTAAATATAAAATAACTATCCATTATGTTTGAATGCATTTTTAATCTAAATGGACTAAGGAAATCTAAACGTATTCCAAACAACGGCTTACTGGAATTGTTCCATGCATGTAAAAAACCTTTTGGATGATTTTTGTCTTTTCAATAGGAAGGAGTAACAACAGTGTTGATAATCGCTTGATATCGAGATTGATTGTTGGCCACCAGGTGTAAGTCCTTACCAAGTGTTTCATTCTAACATCACTGAACTAGAAGATACATCAACAAGTAGGACGATATATCACTTAGTAGGAATATACATTACCAAGATCGATGTTGCGTCGTCAATTAGAACGATACATCACCGAGTGGGACGATATATCACTGAGTGGGACGATACATCACCGAGTGGGACGATATATCGCCGAGTGGGACGATACCTCACCAAGCGGGACGTTGCATTTCCAAGAAGGGTGATACGTCTTCAAGTGGGATGACACATAATCTATTGGGACAATAAATTGCTTAGTAGGACGATACATAACTAGTGGGACGTTGCATTTCCAAGTAGGGCTATACGTCGCCAAGTGGGATAATACATAATCTAGTAAGACGATACATCGCCAAGTGGGACGATATATCGGCTAGTAGGACGATACGTCGTCAAGTGGGAATATACATACATCTAGTGGGACAATACATTCTCAAGTAGGACGCTACGTCATCAATTGGGAAGATACATCGTAAAGTGGGAAGATATATCTCCGAGTGGGATGATACATCGCCAAGTGGGACGATACATCGGCTAGTAGGACGCTACGTCGTCAAGGGGGAAGATACATCACCGAGTGGGATGATACATTTCAAAGTGGGACGTTGCATTTCCAAGTAGGACAATACGTCACCAAGTGGAATGATACATAGATCTAGTGGGACGATACATTTCCAAGTAGGACGACACACCGTAAAGTGGGACGCTGCATCGTCGGATGGCATGACATATCACTGAGTGTGACACTTCATCGCCAAGTGGAACGCTTTAACACCAAGTGGGATGCTTCGTCGCTAAGTGGGACGCTGCATCGTCGGATGGCATGATATATCACTGAGTGTGACACTTCATCGCCAAGTGGAACGCTTTAACACCAAGTGGGATGCTTCGTCGCTAAGTGGGACACTTCGCAGCCAAGTGGAACGCTTCATCGCTGGGTGGGATGCTGCATCATCAAGTCACCAAGTGCGACGCTGAATTGCCAAGAGGAATTATGTATCGCCGAGATGGATGCTGAATCACCTATTAGGACAGTGCATCGCTGAGTGTAATAAATAGCCGTATCAGTTGAATTTGTAACCCAAGTTTATTTCAAACTAAGGATACGTAAGACGGATGGCAAATTCACAAGCCCTAATTGGCCGTATTATTTTATAGACAGTTATAAAAAGCCTATAGTTCTAATTTGTAAAAATAAAAAACAAAAAACTTGAAAAGATTAATAATACAAGTTTTAAGATAGTTTTTGGAGATGAGTTAGGGAAATAGGACACCATCACAGCTATTATTGATGGAGATCCTCCTTTCCAAATCTTTTTTCATGAACATTTCAATTAATACGATACATGGCAAACTATAATGTGTGAAAACTAATGATATATAAAAAATTATAAAATAATGTAACACGTTCACCCACCATACCATAGCTATTGTGTTAGAAGATATATCGTGGTAGAAAATATATTTTAATGGACGATGTAGCACGATACATCGTGGCAGATGATGGATAACCACTCATCAAAAATATCAATATCGGTATATCGATGTAAAAAGTAAACTGTTTTTTCACGATGCATCTCCCAGGCTTCATACAGAAATGAATTTTATAAAAAATTAATAACAAATAAATTATCCTACATAACGTGCAAAATTAAATTAATTAAAAGTAAAAAAAGGGTGGTTTTAAATTTCAAAGGACAACATTAAAAGTGATCGCATTTTTGCTTACTTTTTATATCAACCCAAACTTTGGGATTTAAAAAATTGAAAATTAAATAAAAACTTCCTTCAAAGCTTTGAAATAAGTTTAGTGCTAGTCATTTATATGATTTAAATAAAAGTTTTAATTTTAAAAACTATGCATGAATAAATATGCTAGGTTATCTATGCCTGAAAGTTGAGATAATTGGTGCATTGTCCAACTTGATCTCAACCTCATTTAATTGATTATTGCTTTATTTTTATTTTCTGAAATTATGTTAAATGATCCTCAAGGCAAGCTCACATGTAAATAACTTATTGCTTGTTGTCCAAGGTTAAATAATTTTTGGGGCAACTTTGGACACTTGTTTTAATACAGATTATTTACAAAAGTTATTTTAATCTCTTTTACTAAACGTTTTTATTATTTTATTTTGAAAGATTAAAATTGGTTTGTTGTGTAATTCTTAAATTAACGTAAGCCAGAAATTGTTAATTTACTAAACTAATACATTCTTTCACAAAATATATCTTGCTAAATTATATTGTTCGTATGTTCTTTTTTTATTATTTGTATCACGTTTTACTACCTTTTCAGGTCATACGAATTTGTCTTAATTACGCTAATGAGATAGGGATGAGGAAGTTTTAATTCAGAGGAAGTGTACCTGCATTTACGTGGAGGAACAGTGGAAAACAGTTTTGGAAAAACCTACCTCAGTACATCCAACCGAGATTATTATCTGATCTCCCTGTCATCGACAGTCTAGTTAAACACAAGAGTGGCGCCTTAGACCATGCGGACACTGAAGCAGTTGATAGTAAAATGATTGTATTTAATTTAGTATCATTTTATTTAGAAGAGGGTAGTCTTCCTCAATAAGATTTTTTTTTTCTAGTTTCTAGATATAGTTTTAAAATAAATCTATACTGGTATTTGATTCCATTCACTTAGGTAAACCAATTATATATCAAAGATTTACAAAAGATCCTTTTATTTTTTTGCAATGTAGTTAAAATTCCTTACAAAAGTATACACACAATATGTTTGTCACAGTATAATATGATTTATACCAATATAAGTTATTTGACTAATCTTATATGGTTTTAAATGAAGTCGCATCTTGCATGAATCTCACTCCCCAGCCTAACCTCAACGATTAGCCTCAATATTGTTTGGGCCATTAACATACACTGTCTAAGATAAGTAAATTACCCTACATAGTTGAAATCACAAAGTTTAACAAAACATGACAATAAAATAACATTGATGTGGTAACCTTTATGCTTTGTTCACGTTGTAAACCTCTTCCTTGTAGGTTCAAATATCAACACAATATCCTATTTACTCGTTCACAAGAAATTTGCCCCGAGGTTTTCCAGTGACGGTGAGTGGTATTTTTGTGGGATTAGGTCAAAGCTTACCGGTAATGATTTTTTTCTCACGACATATTAAATTAAATTCTATTTAAATTTTCCTAAATTTTAAATATCACTAGAATTAAAAAAATTACTAAATAAATTTACAAACAGAAATAAAAAAATAATACAGATTTTTCAGTTAAACGTGCTTGTACAAAAGTAGGGCGCGTCTGTGTCTTAATGACAGCTCATAAGTACCACAATATTTTAAGCATTCTATTAATCTGCCTAATATATGCCTATTTTTTTACACCTGTTAATTGTGTTATGTACTGAAATTTTGACCGCGGAATCTATCTGTAATGCAATACTTCTTATTCCAAATGTTTAAAGCTTGCATACATTTTTCAAATGAATTGCACATTCCTCATATTTTCTAATTATTTACTTACATATTTAATATCTTTACAGCCTACTTTTGTCCACAACCCCTCACCACCAAATAATTAACAATAAAAACTCAATAATCTCGGTTTTTCTTCACTCACAATTAACAACAATTTTTTACCAAAACCAAGAATTAGAAATATTTATTTTTTTCTTGCCATCCACCTGCACAAATGTAAAGTAATTAGGCTGATGTGCTCATAGCCATTTGATTTCAAGTTTTTCTTCCACTTTAAATTAATAAAACGGAGCTTATAGTAAATAATCTACTTTATTAATTTTGATTAATCATTTTCACGCATCATTTTACTGTTTGAGTCTTAACGCATACTAAAATACAGACACATAAACGCAAAAACAAAGTATAGTCCATCTTTATCATATAGCGGGCCCGCTCATGCTGGCCTATTCGCTAGTGTAAAGCTCGCTCAGGAATGGTAGGTGGATTGACCTTGAGATAAATCTGGATGTGGCATCTCTGATAGGGCTTGTCAAAGCTGGCATGCGGAAGGTTCTATAGTCAGTCACTAGAGCATTGGTAAAGTCCTCGCTTAATATTTGGAACGAAGAATGAAAATTGGTAACCGGAATAATTTATAACGAATACAATAATTCGCTGCGTTTAGAGAATGGTGCTCTATTTCATATTCATGGTTTTCCCCAAATATTTTATTGAATAAAAATAAATAAAATAATAATTTGTATGTTAAAAAATGTTAGAAAAATGTTCGTGGGCCCCTAAGGATAGGTCGCCCCTAAATGTTTCTCTTTGGACATTTCCTAGTCTTCAAATATAAAGGGTTGGTTGACCTTAGCATTACGTTCTAGTGCCAAAATGACGTATTTATATATATTGACAGAATTTTTTATTAATAGTAAAATAATAATATTTATCAAATTTTTAATAAATACTACAAAATTCAAACTGAACAATAAAATATTTAAAATTAAACCGCTAATAACTTTAAGTAATTAAAAAATGTTAATATGATATAGTTTACCATCACTATTTAAATAAATATTAAAACACCACACTGATACGAATCATCAGTTTCTAAAATACGTCTAAAATTAAACTAAAAATAGAAGCTCATATTCAGAAATACGCCTTTAATACTTTTAAAACTTCTTATAGATTTAAATTAATTTTCTGAATCCAATGACGTTCAACCTATTTTTAAGTATAAACAAAATAGAAAAAGCATTATGTAAAATATGTATATATTTTTATGCGATCAAAGTTGATTACAGCTTAACTATATTAGTTTCAATATTTTATAGGTGTTGATATTATTTTTTCTATAGTGACAGCTAAGGATTACTTTATTTCATAAGTAAATATTTAAAAGTGTTTTTGACAGATTTTTTAATTGTCATACACTGTCCGTCCTTCTTTGAATTTGCTGGCCATTGAGCAGTGCACCTTACACCACACTAAGTCATATTGAGAGTCCGAGAATCGTTGTGCTCTCTTACTACAAAGCTGAATCCATGCAAAATGATTTACTATGGAATACTCATGAACTATTATTCAATAAGCCTTTATTGGATATTTTTAACCACTCGTTTATGAGAACGAGATATTTATACCTAAAACGGCTTTGTAAGCTATCCATTAATTATAAGTGTTTAGTAGATACGTTTCAACCGTGAAAAAAAAATCTTTAAATTCTAAAATATACCTCAAAATCGCTGAAAAATGTATGTAAGCAATTATCATACCTATACCTTGACCCAGGAGGTCAAGTTTTTGATTGTTATTAACTGACACTGCTGCTAATGGTTTTTACTTAGTATTCTTTTTTCCAGATCTGGGCATTAGCAGCCTATAAATTTAAGTGGACGAGTATGGTCATCCAAAGATTTACTGATATTTATCATAAAGTCCCAAAAAATAGTTATCTATTTAAATACTACTAGGAAAAGGTTGGATATCCATAAACCATTTTAAACTATGGTCTATGGTGTATTTTTTAAGCTGTAAGATACACATAATGATTTCTCTTTGATGTTAGATATTAAGTAGTTGTACTTTAATGCCTTCTAAAAGTGTTGTTTCATCAAGATATAAAATACTGTGCTTGTACAGAGTTAGAGAGTGCCAGAGAAACCAATCATGTAGTTTATTTTGCGATGAGGAGATAGAGGGAGGGAAGGAGGAAGGCCTTGTCGCAAAATAATCGATTTTCCGTAATTACTGGTGGGTAGTGGCGTGACCCTGGGGGCATTATAAACACCACAATGGTCAGTGTATGTAATGTGGTGTAATAGCTTTTGTAACAGACAAGGCAAACGGTTAAAAGGACTTAATGTGCTAGGTGCTATAAACAAATGGGACCTCACTTATTAGCGACACCAAATCAATCTATTCTTGACTTCTATCAAACCAGGGGAAGCGTAAGGAGCTTCTACCTCAACTGAAGTCCAAGAAAGGGTTGTAAAACGATTTTGTGATCTTAATCTAAGTAATAACACGAAGCTTTTTATAAAACTACTAGCTGATGTAACCTTACTTCGAAAGGGAATGTGATAGATTAACTCTGTACCTCTCTTTATAAAATAGAATTAACGAATAGAAAAAGTAGTCCAATCTTAAATTATTTTTAAATGTAAAATTTTTATTTATTTAAACTGTGTGACAAAACGTGGAAAGTAGGCTGACTTAAATATAATGTCAAAATAGGGATACCGTTTTAAAATGTGTTAAAAGCTTATGATATTTAAAGAAGCTTACTTAGACACAATATTTCAAGACTTGTCTGTTGGTGCTATAAAAATAAATGGTACGAGACAATCGCACAAACTTTCTCACATTGTGTATTATATATTTGGTGAAAATTTTCAAAAATAGTTTTTAGTAAACCATTTTTAAATAATTTTTACTCATAAAAACAAACACATCTACTTGTAATCACAATACTCACACTTTATATAAAAATGTTAAATTAAATTATTTAAATATATTTAGGAAAGTTATAAATTTTTAAAAATTAATTGTTTTTAAGCTACCATAAACTCATTTGCTATTTATAAAAACAAAAACGTATTTTTATGTATCATGAAAAACTATTTGCAGATTCCCAACTTGAATTCAATCTTCAAGGTCAATTTCCAAAACATTCAAATTGTGTGTAATTTGTTGTAAGTAAAGTACCCATTAATTTATTTATTTTACATAAATATAGATACATTATTATTGATATGTGAAATAGTCTCTCAATACCAATTTTAAACCAAATCACTAAAGCCATTTTTTAAAATATTCAAATTAAATAAATCATCAGTAACCATTCCCCAATTTTCCCACCAAAAGAAGGAAACAACTTTATTTGCTATTATTAATCTCCAAGTGTACATTTTAAGAAAAATTGTTGTAGCCATTTTCAAAATAGCTATAATTTTCTAAAATCATTCATCAGCAAAAGACCATTAGTATAATTTTTACCCAAAACCAAGTATACGGTGTTATTTTTCAAGTTAAACACTTCCAAGATGCCTACTTAGAACCAAATCGGGTACCCGTCATTTGGCCTAAAGGCATTTGGCCTAAAGTGTAGGCTAAATGCCTTTAGGCCAAATGCCTTTTAGG